>CM060564.1:40742395-40792395 GCA_030625065.1 Alectoris magna
TGGCAAAGATATATACACACAGCACACACGGTGGCTGATCTCCTATCTGCATACATGGTGTTCCTAAGTCTCTGCACCCTCGACTGGCTTACGGGACAGTACCTGTGATTCCTAGACTTCGTTTTGCTGCAGATGTTAACAGTTTCTGTAATTTGTAATGACAGTAAACTGGCCTTTGCTCTCCCCTTATTCACTATTCATTTCTAGGCTTGGTTAAGTAGATGGCTGGGTTAAAGATCAGTGGTTTTTCATGTGACACTCTCTGGTATTCATCTAATAGCTCATCAGGACAAAACTGTTCCTGTTCTTGCCAAAATAATGAAAATGGTCCTCTGCATCGCATGACAATCAGCCCTTGCTTGTGCTGAAATAACCAAGCTTATATAATTGAGTTGTTTTAAAGACATTTTGTAACCAAGTGTCCCATACTTACAAAAAAAGTGTATGATTCGAGAAATACAGGAGTATTCTTCATTCTCTTTGCCAACAACAACGTGGGAGCAGAGACCACAATAATCATCCTTACACCTTATCCACAGATGACAACAGAGTTGTGAAGTTTGCCTTATCAGGAATATAATATAATACTTGAAAATTATGCAAAGCAGTTAACGATGGCCATGTTCGGTGAGGTGCTGATTCTACTGAGGAAATGTCATTCTTTATCATCTCCTTCTCCATAAGAATTATGTAAGGGACTTGCTCCGCAACATCTGTTAGACTCTATGAAATGTTAACAGATGTCTAAAATGAAAAAAGAGGGTGGGGGGGAGAATTAATAAAGGAAGCCTCCTCTGCACAGATAGTCCACCCAAATTTCCATAACCTACAGAAAAAAAATTAAAAAATGGCAGCACTGTATCTTCTCTGAAACCTGTCATCTTTACTTTGCAACACATTTTTTGTGTGAGTTTTAATAGGTAGCTTCTGACTTATAACCAAAATGCACAAGATGAGCTGATTATGTTATCTTGCAACAATGAGACTGAGTATCTTTTTGCTTCCTGTGTTCCAAATGTCCTTACTGAATCCTTCCCTATCTTATCAATATTGCTGTGCATTAATGAATCTGTTTTTCGCTTTGATGTGCAGGTCTAATTCACACCCATTCTAAAAGTCCAAATCCAAATTTTAAATATCTTCTTAAGGAAGAATGTTCAAATGAAAACTGTCCGCTATCCAGAACTTCAGATCATCAAAGCATGTCTGAACTTTTCAGCATCAGTAGCGCTTTTATTTTCACTTAAACATTTTCAAGCTTTGCCTACTCTAAGTTGGTTATTTGTTCTTTTTTTTCTTCAGACAGATACTTGCTGTTTTGTCGCATTAGGTGACACGACAGGACTTTTATCCTCAATGAAGACTTTTCATTACAGTCTAAAAGTGTACAGTCGCATTACTAAAGCTTCAGTTCCTAGCAAGCTGTCACACTGCAACCGATCCTAATCACGTCCTAGCCAAACTGGCTATCAGCAACCCATACCATAAAACCCTTACAAGGACTGCTCTGATAGAACACTAGCAAAAATAAAGGTGACCTATGACTTGCAGATAAAAATCTCATCAAGCAGAGATCATTGGTCATTCAGCTATTACGTTTTAACAAGTCCTAGAAAATAAATAAATAAATAAATAAATAGATAGATAGATAGATAGATAGATAAATAAATGTATTTACAAACTAAGCACGGACACAAGTCAGTGCCATCTATACATGCTGTCCTTCAGTATTTTACATAATCACAGTGTGAATGTTGGCAGCAATGCACCATTTCAGGTTTGGGGATGATCATGGAGGATATTACACACATTAAAGTGCTTACCAGCAGTGGGCAATGAATAATATATGCTTTTGTTTTATTTTGTTGTGTGCTTAATTCGTTATTTAAACAAATGAGTCTGAGGAGTTCAGGTCATCTGTAACTCCCTTTCTTTTAAGGGGAAATCACATCTACCTTACTTGACTTGCTTTGTAAGAGGGCAATATCAAATTTACTAATTTTCCCACTCAGAAACTGAACAGTGCACAAATGAAGCAGAGAAAATCAAAGAATTGTGTTTGGAAAAGATATGCGTATGTAAATGATAAAATGCAAGTGAAACAGAGGTTTTAGATAGCTATCAGAACAGGTAACTGGGTAAAAACCTGGTAAAAACACACAATCTAATGCTAAGCAATAGAAATTTGTTGATTGTACACTCTAAAGTAAATCACTTTCTGTTTCAAAGGTATTCTACACATCATCATGGCATTTAACTAGTAAAAACCGCCACACATATTTGGGTAATATACTGAACTTCAAAGTTCATGCTGTTCTCAGGGGAGGTATTTTACATACCTACTGAAAATTTGGTGAAAACCCCTTAATTTGCAGGTAGGCAATCAAGACAGCTGGTTCCACGCACGTGGCGCAGTTTCACATCCAGTCTTCTTATCTACATTTGCTGCAGTGTCTTTCTTGACACAAAGCAAAAGCAAGCTAACTCTGCCAAAAGGTACAAGCTGGTCATGTTAAGGTACTAGAATTTGATTCAAAGAGTAGTAGACACAGCAAGCTCCAAAAGACTCTAAGGGGACTTTGATTTGGACCGTGCATCTAATGAAATGCGTGTATGGTTCTCTCCTGAATAGTGTGACACAAGGAAAATCAAAGGGCACTGGGTATCTGACATACTGTATACTACAGGAAGATACAGAATACAAAAAGAAATTATTTCTTTTTTAAAACAGTGTATTTCAAAATCAGTTGCATGGCTGAAAGTTCATGATTCAACAGAAACTCACAGCAAACTCACAGCAGCTGCTAAAATAAAACTGCAACAACCCAATTTGTATCAGTCATTGAAAAAGAGAATTTAAATACTTTGATCTAAAAAAACACAACAGATTTGCACATTCATGGATTACTGCTATACCATTATACATGTGTACTGCCATATTACAACATTTTTCAGTTATTGATTTTCTGGGGTTAAGCAAGGTTTGTATTTTTAATATGCTTTTAGTGAGTTCTGCTGTTCATTTCTGAAAAACATCCTAAAATCTTGAAAATTGTCTGTTGAACACTAGTTTTGTACAAGACTTTTACAAAGCCATTCATCCTCCAGTAGTTAATTTCATTACTCTCATCCTTTTAGAAACTGTCTCCGTAACAAGCAATGCCTTTGGATCCCACAAAAGCCTAGAGGGTTTAAGCCCAGGCTAGCTAAGCTTATGATCTAATTATTTGATAATATAACATATTGTGCCAATTCCTAGTAACATTCATTTGGTGTCTGAAACATAAGTCCATCATAATCAAATAACTAAACTGACCTAAAAATCCAATTTTTTTTTATTGAGCAGCTAAATTTTAGATGGCTGAAAAGACAGTTCACGCATAAATACAAGACTGAATTAAGAGCAGCTATGTTTTTCTAATTACTGACTTGCACAAAGCACACAGAATCGCCTGCACTGCCCAGTGTCCTACTAGCTCTCTGGACAATTAGCAAAAGCTGCATTAGCAAGAACTCAGCAGTCTCTGTCTCACTTCTCTCTAGAGGACACGGGAAATGATGAGCTCCATCACCTGGCCAGCAGCAGCAGCAGCCACAAAGTCACCTCAGGGACTTGGACAAAGAGATTCATCTGCAGCCTTGGCAGCAAGTAAAGCATGCCTTCCTAACAGACAGTCACACGACCACACACTGGCACAAAGTCCTTTCATTAAGAGCTGTTGTCTAAGTGACCTGTCACAGAGTTTCATAAAGCAGCATTAATACTGTGGGCCAAAACAAGATTGATCTTTGAGCTTCGTGGTCTCCTGTTGACAACAGTGCATTATAAAACCAATACTAAATACTTTATAAACAGGTCTCCCTCCAGTGTATTAGAGGAACAGCGCATATTTCATCCCCTATAGTTAGGTAGCCACATATCCATCAGACAATTAAATAATTTATAAGATACTCAGAAGTGCAATAAGACTCAATAAACTTTTAAATACTTACAAGCTACTACTTTGTTTGGAAATATACAAAAAATAAGACACCTGCTCACCTGCTGAGCGCAGAGCATCAGTAAAACTCAATTTTTATGACAAGTTCTCCACTGAAATACCCTCACTGCACACAAACAAACCTGGCTCTCTATTCAGTTAAAATACGGATAGTTCCTCACTTCAAAAATCTTTCAGAAGGGTTCACAACACTACTTTTGTTACTTTATCCTTCAGTATCCTCTGCTTGGTATCAGGCTTCTTTTCTGTCCCTTTGTACGTCCTGGCCAACATGGTCGTAGGAACCTCCTCTGCAATGCCTGCCATCTGGAACCACCCTGCTGCACAGCTCACCCTTCTTCTCCATCTATTTTCAGCCTTCATCTGGAAACAATATGTCTCTGTTCTCATGTCTATGTCTCTTAACTTCTAGTAAAAATAATAATAATAATGATAATAAAAACTTTAATTTTACTAACTCCACGTAAAAGATACTATGCAAAGACATTTCTTTATTAAATCACAAGATTGCAGGCACAGAGCTCGTGACAGAAAGTGAACTAAAAATATTTCCTGTCCTTTTAAATGTAATACCTGAGAGTATAGTTTGGTTGAACTTTCTAACAAGTCACTTCAGCACAAAACAAAAAAAATATTATTAATATTCTTAATTCATTCACACCTTCAGGAAAAAAAAAAAAAAAAGACTCAGCTTTGTTTTCAAAAGTTGTGGAAAATGTGCCATCCTTAGAGACACCTCACCTTCAGCACATCTGGAAAAAAAGATATGTACTTCTCCTTCCTTCCCACCCCACAGAGCAGGCGTTCTCTGTGTTGCTACCATCGCACATAGAGAGACAGTAAATACTGAGAGCACATTTCTACAGTATCTGCATACTGGCTATGCTAGCAATGCAAGCAACATGAACAGGTTGGGCTCCTGTAAAATTAAGACATTAAGGGACAAAAAAAAGCTCTCTATTTCCTTGTTTCATCTGCAAAGCACCAAAAGGCTACTTACGAAGAGTCTGAACTTTTCATTTATAAAATTGACTGAATCTCTGTTAAAATGAAGCTGTTAAGCAGAATTCCATACTATTTCAGCCTTTCTGAGCTGGACGTCTTTAAATTCTTTCTAACTCTCTTTAAAAACTGAAATTTCTCTCTCTGGGAGTAGTTCCCAAACCACCACAGGCGTGGACCTTTGTGTAGTCTTGCGGATGCCATGGTTTCACAGACAAGCCACATTAGTACAGGATAGCAAGCATCTGGAACCCACAGCTGTGTGTACTCCAGCCCCAAAGCACCCACAAGTCTATGCCAATTCAAACCCCTATTCCCAGCCCACAAATGAACCACACTGGTTTTCTTTAGGAGCCAGACCTGAAATTGAAGCTTTCGGGTTTTTTCTATTCACACAATTGAAGAAAGAAAGTGAATTTGGGGGGAAGAGGGGCAAATGTGCTCTAAAAGAAAACGCCTACCTTGACACTGGTTCATTTTGTTTTTAATGCAGAGACTCACAAGGACCTTAAAAGTGCTATTTACAAACCAAGCCAGATTTTATTTTCACTCTAATCAAAGAGACTTACAAGGCTGGTACCAGAGCATCTACAAGTCTATCTGTTATGGACAGGCCACAGATGGCGTCTGGGAGTTGTTAAACGATAGAAGAAAATGGGAGTCAAGTGTGCTTCAGATAACGTTGTTATGTATGCCCTCACACTTGGGATGCTCAGCTGTCCTTTTGCCTGCATGCCTACAAGGCAGGAAGACATTTTTCACCACCACTCTGCTAGAAAGCTCTGTGCTGCACCTTCAAGTCTGTTTGAAGCTTTATTACATATACAATGGAGAAGTATTAGCATGTTCACCCCACTATGAAAACACCTTCCGTCCTCTTCAGCACAATCTTTAGATCACTTCAGACCCAGATAAGGAAAGGAAGATATTTCTGAGATAATTCACCTTGAAAGATTTAAGATCTCTCCACTCTGTGCTAATGGGTGCTAAAGCAAAAGACAGTGCCTGTTACTCCTTTCTACCCCTGGGATGGAATGTTAGAGCCTTTTATTTGTACTGTATACCAACCAACCAGGACATAAAAAAAAAAAAAAAATCACTTGAGATTAAATCATTTTTCTTAGTACTTTTAGTCTGAATCTGGACTTACAAGGTGTGGGTTATATGGATGCCCCATCTTGCTAATTTTTCAAGACAGCTTTTTCTTGAAGTGTATTATTACATCTAGGAAACATAGGCAAAGTTCAATCACAGCAAGGAGTGATAGTCCCCTAAACAACATGATTACCTGGATAGTGTGGAGGATGCTAAATCAACTGATTTCTATCATGTATGGGTGATGGGAGATGAAGAAAGCTTGTACTCAGAGAGCACTCATTCTCACTGATTCCTATGCTCTGAAGGAAGAGGAAGACACAGGGCAGGAAAATGCTAAAACATGTCTGAGCATCAGTGGCACCCAACGACTCCCCTGAGGTTGCTAGCAGTTAGACCTCCCTCCTTCCCTTTTCCTTCATCAGTCTGATTGCTTCAGTTTCCAGTGAGATTAGCAAAATCGATCAGCAAAAAGAGCAACCCATGAAAAACATTATTTTAGGTTTAAACAACTATTGCATGCTAAAGACAGAAGTACACAGCTACTAGCCATGGAGACAGCCATTAACCCTGGCATGGTAATCATCAGTTCTCCTTCACCCCGCTCACTTCCATGATACCTGTGTTCAGGCTAAAAGTCAATTGTGGCCTTTACTGGCCAAAGTCAATAAGCAAAAAGCTTTGAAATTTTCATTGCTGATGAAAATTTTTAGAAGAATTTCTGAAGTTGTTACTCAGAGTAAGAATTTCTAAAGAGGTGATATCTCCATCAGCAAGATTAAAAGAATCCAGAAGCACACCATCCTCCACTCTGATATTAAAATAATAAACTAATGCAAAACTTGGTGAGTATCTGTATGGATTTTTAACCTCCAAAAATATTTAAAAAAAAATTTGACTCATTGAAGGCATCTTAGAAGAAAAAAAAAAAAAAAAGCATCTTAAGTAAAACTGCAAGAAAAGAGAGTATGTCCGTCTTATTTTTCTTAAAAGAAGAAATTTGTCTATGGAGCACGTTTTGATGGAGGGAGAAATTCTAACTTAAAAATACAAAAAATTGTCTTTTTTCTCTTCTGATAGAAGTCTGACCCTCCAGGATTGATCCCTCTAAAGAAGAAAAATCTCTGTCAGTTTTAAATCAAAGAGACTAAAAGAGTAAAGCAGTGTAGAAATTTCAACGCTGAAAACTTTTCCTATATTCTTTCTCCTTCCTCACATTCAAGATTAATACAATAGGAATTGAGAAAAACTAAAAAACTGCCGAGTAAAGCAAAATCAGGGCACAAGTAGGCTTATTTGCTTTTCAGGTCACTTTTCAAAGGGAATTCAGGAGAAGTATCAATGTAAACACACAGAAGACCATACCATATCATACACTTGACCTAACAGTCACTACAAAGGTAATTAAGGTAACAGCAACACCATGAAAGCATCAAAGAAAACATCTTAGAATCACAGAATCACAGAATGGCCTGGGTTGAAAGGGACCACAGTGATCATCCAGTTTCAACCCCCCTGCTATATGCAGGGTCGCCAACCAGACCAGGCTGCCCGGAGCCACATCCAGCCTGGCCTCGAATGCCTCCAGGGATGGGGCATCCCCATTTCCTGACAAATAAAGTTCTTACAAAAAAATGCATTCTTTTAAAACTTATCTAAGAAACAAACCCTGAGATCATGCAGTGAAGTCATCCCAAACCTATTCGTGAGAATCTGCACTTAGTTCTCAGTGACTTACCGTTACGTTTTATTGCGATTTTTTTTTAAGTGACCATACTTTGGTTGACTTTTCTTCTTCTTCTTTTTCCTTTTCCTAACACATTTGCGATTTCAAAAAAAAAGTAAGATCCCTAGAAATTCACACAGAAATGCCATACGCCCCATCCTTTCTCTCCTTTTTTGAATACTGTCATGACAGTTTTAGCTACCGTCATAAAGAGATCAGATTCACAAGAATTAATAAAGCAATCTTTCAATATCCTAACGCATCGTGTTGAATTCAATTGAGATTTAAAGTTTATTTCTGATCCTTGATAAAAAAGAAAGCATACCACTTCTCTGGCAAACCGGGATGCTGTACTTGTGTACACATGCACAGCAGCTGATTTTCACAAGGTATGTAGCAACAGATGCTTTGTTTTTGAGATCAGAACCAAACCCACAAATTCTTGCATCACCACGTTCTTGGCTATGCAATTGTTTTTTATAGTTACAAGTTTATATTTCATACTTTCTCTTGGGTAGAAGTCCCTGAAAGAAGCTAAAATATTTTGAATTTTCGTTTAAAGACAAATTTATCTCAAGAATATTTACACAGGAATTGAGGGACAGTTTCATTGCTGTTAGCAGCATCCTAGTCGTATTAAAACAAAGCCTAGAATACTTAAATCAAGCTCGGCCCATCTCCCTCCTCCAGCTGTGCTGGGTGCTGTACAAACAAAAGGAAGAGAGAGTTCCTGTCTAGAGAGGTTTATAGCCTGAATAATCAAGAGAGACAAAAGATAGAAGAAAGGAAGTATCTCATTTTGATTTTTACTATTGGGAAACTGATACATAGAGCTGGAATTTTAAAGAGTACTTCACACCCATCGTTCATGCCAAATTTTCAAAGAGCCAAGAATAGCAGGTATCAGACTGCAGATTTAGTAGAGTGTTCCTGGCGTGATGCTTTACTAGAACATTCATATGAACTAAATGTAGAGTTTGTAGTTAAGCACTGATGAAACAATATTATTGAAAAAACAGAAGTTCTACAAATACTGTGAAAATACTGTTGGTGCCTCTCTCCCAAACATACACACAGTTTTCAACCACTTCAAATACTAATTTCACTCAGCGTCTCCTATGACTCACTAAGTTCGAGACATGCACTTTCTATCACAACACAGAGACAGCAATTAGAAGAACACTGAAATTGCTGTCAGGTTGTCTTCCTAATCCTGAATGTGACTTGATCACTGCAGGTCAAGTGCATGATTTGATACCGATGCCTTGGAGGACAAAGTCCAAAAGCTTTATAGTTTTGTTGCTGTTTGTTTCACACAATAGCATCAGGAGTCACTAATACTGTAGTGAGTAAAACATCCAAGACTGGCAAGTAAATGAAACAGGGGAGGAAAACCTTATGTCTAACACTAGAAACTGAAAGTTGCAGTTTATTCATGTAGCTGTCCACTTCTAAAAACAATCTTGGAGCACATTTCATTAGAATCTGAAATGCATGTTTCTAGTGAATTTCAATATACATTTGATTTACAAATTCCAGTAAAAATGTGCCACAGCTGGCAGAATAAATTACTATAATAAATCATTATTAAATAACTGTAAATCTTTAGAATGGCATAATATCTAATAAAAATATGCATGCAAAAGTGAATATTTGTTGAGAAACATTCTTCATATGGTGGAAAACAAATTACAAAACTTACCATCCTGGTAGCACAGTATAATTCAATGAGTAAGTGCAGGAATAAAATTCACATAAATAGTGTTTAATCTACTCCGATTTCATGTTAACAACTGCATCTGAACAAATTGCATGGTAAAGGTTGATGGCAAAAGCACTATATTTCAGGGCTTTTTTATGTTAAACATTCACATTTCTGGTAGAAAACTCCTGCTCTTGCAATGCATCATCAGAGCAGAACATTTACATTCCAAATACCAAGCAAACAGTGTTAACTGTAGCATTTTTTTAAGTTTCAGGTGTTTTTTTAACAAAGACAAAGAAAAAAAAGAATCCTAAATCCTTTCATCTTAACCTGTGCTCCTTCTGATGCGCAGCAGATGGACATTTACAGTAATCCATTACTGCAGAAATCAGCTGAAGAGCTATTTACTCGTTCCAAAACTTCCCATGCCTTATTTAGCTCTTGCAAGACTTCATTTGTCAAAGTGCAGACGCAGCACTGATGTCGCATCCAATGGCGCATTTCTGCAGCTGAGATGAGCTGCAGCGCAGCGACAGGCCCAGGAGTACCTTGCTGCAGTGTGATTGCTTCCCCAGCCCCTGGGGATGGGTAAATTATTAACTGACACTTCCACAACTGAAGAACTGTCTAAGGTAAACCCATTAAAACGGTTAGCCTACAGAACACTTCACACTCCTGGTTTGTTAAATCTTTGTCAAAGTCATCATTCGTCTGAGCTCTTTAACTATACATATGAGTCTGTATAAAACCTATTTATAAAACTTTCAATTATGGAATGAAAGTTTCCTCTACCTTTCCTTATCTCATTTTCTTCGGCTGGACAAAGTGAACCCTATGGTATAGGCATTAGAGAGACTCGTAAGGAGTCAGTTAAAAAGTAGGAATGACAAAGACGTATCTGAGATAGAAATGGGTAGAAAGAAAATAGAAACAAAGTACTGTAATTCACCTGAATGACTGAAGGTATAAAATTCACTACAAATATATGATAAGCAGGAAACAAAGGAAGACCACGCCACAACCAACAACCCAATTCAAACTGGACACAGTAGTACAGTGCCAGCTTCCTACAGCTGATGCAGAATTTGCCAGCTCAAACATAAAAACGCATTGACAAACTCAAAAGAAGAATGGAAATGATGTTCATGAATATTTTAAAAAGTTTCTCAACTGAGGTGACAAACAGATTTGTGCAAAGCTGAAGTAAGTCTTTTGATTTTACATACACCTTTCTTCTTATCCTGGTGAATGCTAACAAGAATCATGGTTTAACAAAATCTGAATTAGCCGACTCCTCAAAAAACAAACAAACAAACAAACAAACAAAAACACTAAAATTACTTCACTGTCATTTATAGTCTGATCTAGATTTTACTTTTATCCAAGGAAGCTAACACATTAGTAACATTTTGCATGCTGATATGTAATATTCCTCCCAGTATAAAATTTATTTAACCCAAATGCATGCTGTATACCCAAGCACCCTACTGCCCTACTACCTCAAAAAATTAATAGATGAATCACATAGGAAGCAAAACTGTTTAACTAGCAAATTTCTGCTTCATTCACAGACAAAGTTGCCATGGGCACTCCCTCTTATGTGAGCACTGAAGAAAAGCCACACTATAACTCCAAATCCAACCACACTTGCCATAACATGATCGCGAAACTGCACGCAATTAAAGTGGTTTGTAAAATGTAGACAGCAAGAACACGCCTGAACATTATGGGTATGCATGGAAGCAACAGAAAAAATGTTCACTGAGGTACCTTATCTAGTGGATTAAGCAGCAAACCAAGAAATAAACTGCGCTGCAACCTCATCCAGATCAACTTAATGGCATATCACACAACCTTTTCTTAGAGAAAAATATACAGTCCCTTCTACAGGGTTCATTTTTGGGGAGCCTGATTTAATGTTCACAGGTACTGATTTGCTGTTCCAGTTCACTTCTGTCACAGCTGTGAATGGTTAGAGTAATCAGAGCCTGACAGGTCCTAAATCAGGAAACCAAATTTACAAGTCACTCCTGAGGATGTGACTTAAACTGTGTATGAAGTGGGAATTATGCTTCAGCTACCTTATAGGGTACGGCAAAGATGTGCATTCAAAAAATGACTTTACAAATGCAGATCACTTGTACAAGGAACAAATATTATTTTAAGAAAACTAAGAATTAGCACTTTTCCTTACTGGAGGAACAGCTGGCTTATCATACCCACTTAACAGTGGGTTAACAAATGCCTTAACAGGCATTTGCAAAGGCCTTTATCCAGCACCTGCCCAACCACTCTGTGTGTGTGTGTGCATATGTGTGTGTGTGTACAGATGTACCCGCACTGTATGACTGTACATACACACAAACTCACTCCTGTTCAAATTTCTCTTTTCTAGCCAAAAGGGAGTGTCTTTTTTTATTAACTGGAATTCACCCTGAAGCTCAGACGGAATTTTGAGAGGGCACGACAATGGTTAAGACTCTTTGTTTTCTTTATACTGTTCTATATTCTTTTTGGAAGTTTGAGATGGACAGGTAGCTTAATTTAAGGCTTGTAATTTCATCAAGAGATTCTGATGATCATGAAACTCACAAGTTTAATCTAAAGTATAACACTGTAACCCACAGATAAATTTTTAATGCACATACACATAGAAGTAGTGAAATACATGCTTCATGTTAACACAAAATAATCTGATGCCAATCTCCTTCATGCACGTCACGCCCTAACTACCACTCCATCCATTTGTCTCTCCATCCTCCTTATAGCTTTCTTACTTGTACACATAAAGCATAGTTCCAAGACTGTTTTGTTCAAAACTTCCAAACAATGCTGCTTGTATATTGTATCCCTACTGCCTCACGAGGTTTATGACACCCATTGCATTTTCACACAGAAGCTCCTCTGTACCTTCAGAGACACTTACTGTAGTGGAACTATTCAGAGGTCCTGCCCTATGGACCAGTGCATACTATAAACATTACCCATGAATTTCTAATTGCTGTTTTTTACAGATCATCAGAGTGACATCAAGAGTCATATTGCCATATGAAACATCACAAAGCAAAGGTGAAACTGGATAAGGTCCTGGGCAACCTGATCTAGCCTGTGGATGTCCCTGATCATTGCCGGAGAGTTGGACTAGGTGGCCTTCGGAGATCTCTTTCAACTTCAAGGATTCCATGATTCTGTGATTCTATTAATTACCAAACAGTCTGTTCTAAGCTTCTGCAAAGAAAGTACTCACCTTTAATTAGAGTTCAGCTGGTATGTAGCTTCATACAGTAAGTACCATATACTAAAAAAGTGGCAGCACAACAACTCAAGTGCATGACCACAATAGCATGAGCTTTACAGCCTTTGGAGGAAAACCCCAAAATGTCATTATATCGCTACAACAAGTTGCAGTGGGTAAGACCCTGAGAAAATATTTCCTCAGACAAGCAGTTTTCAAAGGTTTAGGAGAAGCTGTAAGAATCAGTGGAGACTCTCCTCCAATTTTAAATGTTCTGTATTTGCCTTCTGAGGCTTTTTTCCTACGTGCAATGAAATAGTACAGTTGCCATACCACTAACAGGTTTTTTTAAATAGAGATAAATTGTCAGAAAAACAATTTTTCTTCTGTCACAGAAGGAAAAAAAAAAAAAAAGGCATAATCTGTAATCTGGGCATATAAATTCTCTGGACTTATGAAGGTGCAGAAACAAGACTCTCAACATGGCAAACATCAGAAACTTACAGAGATCAGCAAGAGCCTACATTTGGACAAAGGAGCAATGCAAAGAAAAAGAAACTCACTAACAAATGATGTCTTATTTCTTTGAATCAAAATAAGCCTCTACTTGCAGAAGACCAGACAAAACATTTGTTTCCATCCCCACGTGTACAAAGTCTGTGTTATAGGCAGTTTCACCAAGGCCAGGAAGTAGCTGGCAGACTGATCACTGATAAAAAATGGAAGCATGGGCAACACTGTTGGTTTGTTGTAAGTAAAAAAATAATATGCTGAGAAAAAAAAATGCCATATTCTATCTCACCAATTACAAAATTGGTCATTCAGCAAAAGGAGAAATAACTTTCTGCTATAAGCTAGACTCTCATTTGTACACATCAGAATTCCAGAATGAAAATTCAGGGGCCTCCTTTTGAAGAACCGTGACAGCAAATGACTAGAAAAAGTAGCACAGCCCTAAGATGGAGCAATTTTTTTGAGTATTTATTTGAGTAAGGGAGTATGTGATTGGCACTAAAATATGGCTCAATGTGGCTTCCTAACAAAAGTTAAAACTTGCTCTCTTCCCACCCACACAAAGTAATTTTGTTTAGAAACCTTCATTTCTTTTGGCCTTAGCCCATGTGAGGGGTGTGTGATGCACTTGGTGCCAGTAATTGCTTCCATACAAAACAAATGTTTTAAAACATTTTGCATACTTGTTATGATTATGTATGACATTTATATCATATTTAAAACTCCAATGGATTTGCAGATTTTATTTTTGCCTTTAGAAAACAAAGGCACAACTCAGAATGTTCCTCTAGTCTAAGAGAACGAATCAATTTTATTTTCAGTTAACATCATATGAACTCTTAGCCTCTCAGCATTTGCTTTTTCAATTGAGAACTAAAGTGTGTACACTGTTGGTAAAGCTGTGGTTATGTACACAAATTTGATTGCATATACATTCACATAGCACATGAAACTGGACAGTTAGTCAAATAGCTGTGTTTTAGCAATTACGGTACATATGTTAGCTGCTGGCATTAAAAAATGATCCCTATTCTGAAAAAAAACATCTGCAAGAAACTGATCCTCACAGATACAGATGCTTGATCAATCCCTTAATTTTACAGGTGTGAGATTATTCAGATACAGTTTCCTGGAACTAAGGCTTTTTTGAAGGAATTTTAACACACTAAAATGTATTCTTTTATATGTACAATACTGTACAAATCAGTAATCAAATTCTTTACATATCTAATGACACATTACTTTACTTTAAGCGTATTTCAGTTTGTTTTTTACTAACAACACTTATGACCTTAGAAAACAATTGAATACTGAATACTATCTACATTCTAGTCTCAAATTTCCTTCAACTGAAATCATAGGAAATCAAATTAAATTAAGTGCACAGATAATACAGCGGTCTTTTCATGAGATTCCCAAGCTTCTTTTGTTGTCCAGATTTAGTTTAACAAATGGGCAATGCCCTACTGACTTGCAGATTCAGCACCTTTCACTCCAGGGCTGGCAATTCCCTCCTTTCCGCCTTGGAGATACCACTGTTGACACTTCAAAGGTCAGTTCTAGGAACATGCTGAACAAATACTCCATCTGACATGACACTGATCTGTCATCAGAGGCAAAGCATAGGCACCTGGTCTCTAAGGAAGTTTTTATTTTTCTAGCAGGGCCATTCCTGACTAGTTGAGTCACAAACAGTCCACCTTCTTGTCCTAGGTATTCAGTAGCTAACATTCATCTAACTTGCAACGTTTAAGTGCTTACCAGGAGACAGATGATGAACAGTAACAACTGAAAAACATTAACAGTCCTTCATGTTCTTCCAACAGACAGGGAGAAGTGATTTTTTCACTACTTTTCAGGTGAGATGAAGGAAAGGGATGCCTGCCAGAAAGGCCATGGAAACCAATGGGTCCCTGCAGCTGCAGGATAACCACAGAGACAGAATTGTAACAGAAGAATTTGTCTTAAGGAGAATATTTCTGATTCTTCAACCCAGTGATTCCCGATCTCTCTCCCCATCCTGTTTCACTCTGCTTCCTAATCATTCTTTTTAATTGAGGAAGTCTCAAGTCCAAAACATTACACAAAAAATCCTCCTGATTGCTCTGCTTAAATGTAACTGACAACACTTAAGTGTAATCCGCTGCCTGCCATGACAAGAAAAAGATGACATGGCTCATGGCAAATCACCGTTCTATTACAACCATCACGATTCCTGTCTCCACCAACCACTTTCAAATAATCCTTAATTCTGTCATCCATTCATAATAATTTAACCCCTGATCTGTCATATCCACGTTTATTTTGTACCTCTTTTAACTTCCAAAGCTTCATCAGCCACACTTGAAAGAAAGAGCAGAACACCTGCTTTTGCCATTAAATGCTCTCTCTATTCACATCCTTCAGTTTCACAAATTCTTAAGTTCAGATTATCACACAGAAGACAATTCTCAGTTTAGTGAGCTCCTCTCAGTCCAACTCCAACTTTGAAAACATTTGTGCTCTGCTCCACAACATGAAGATTTATCACAGCTGTGTGAAGCACACTTCTATCATTACTGGAGTTCATTTTAAGTATTACAAAAAGTTATTTTGGCCTTAAAAACCATCTCTCTGCAACGGCAAATGACTCCGTCATATATATATATATATATACACACGTATATATGTGTATATATATATATCTATATATATCTATATATATATATACATACATATATATATATATATATACATACATACATATATATATATATACATGTATGTGTATATATATATATGTATGTATGTATATATATATATATATGTAATGCAATGACACTTGAAAGCTAAATTACCATAAAGAGACACCACATATTAAATTGAACCAAAATTATCACATTGCTTAAATTTCAAAGGACTGTCACTTTTTATAGCAAGGCTTCAATGAGCTTATAGCGCTGCCATTCCACTCGATGGGGTTCAACCATGCTAATTCTCTTGGAATACGTGTATTATCACCTAACAGATGGCTGTGAAATGTGGCTTTCCAAAGGAATTATCACTTCCCTTTCTTCTTTGCTCTAGACAGTCAGAAGGGAAAAAAAGATGAAGATTCCCAATGGAGGAGATGAGTCCTAGACTCCCATTCTTAACAGCAGCTGTTCCAAGTAGGAAGCAGAGTTTATCCTACTACGATGTCTTTTTACCAGAAGTGCATATGATTATTTCAAGAGAAATCCAAACACTTAAAAGCTATATACATCACCTTTAAGTGCCCAAGATTGTGTTTGGTGTGATCTATCTGCTGCAGGGAAGGACAGTGCTTTCTATGCAGGTGGTAGCTTGTTTTGTTGAGCTTTAAGCTAGGAGCAAACTTCTACGTAAAACATATTCCTATTGAATTCTATGTGTCAGCACATGATGGAGCAGAAAGTCGGGCTTACAAGTACTGGAAGTACTGGAAGTAAACATACTAGCAACATTATCTATGATCAGCTGATCTATATAAGCAACTGCTAAACCTAACTGACCTACTACAGTTGCTAAAGATAAGCCACGGATTTGGTGTTTTTCTTTATGTTCAATTGGGAATGCTAATGTTAATTACAAATGAAGATCTAAGGTTTCTATCACACCTACACGTATATAAATTATTATTTCTACTGTCTAGTAGGTAATTTCTTTATATGACAGTGTTTAAATTATCATTATTTGTCTACAAAACTTCAAAGACTTTTACCTCCAGGGAAAAAAAAATCAGAAACTAAGCACAAACTAATGGAAAACGCAGAAGAGATTCATACTTGAAGGGGCCCAGACTTTCATTTTCACGTTTAATGACTGCTGAGCAACAAAATCTCAGCAAACCAAGATGAGAATACACCCTGAAGAATCCTAATTCCTAGGCTCAATAGGGGATATTATTAACTAATTCTTTACTGTATCCTACTACAATTAGATATTAGAAAGAGATGTAAACAACTTTACATTTCACCCTCTGTGGCAAATTTCTTGGTTTTAATGTTTTCTATCAGAAGTTTAATGTTCTTTTAATGTAGAGATTTTTCTTGAGCAATATATCATATTTAACTCTGTAACTATCAATCAACATTCTTTTTAATTGAGGTTAATTTCTTTCAACTTTTCATAAACTTCCCCTTGGAGCACTGAGGGTTCTTGCACCTGCTGAAGAGCTTTAGTTTATTTCGCAAACCTGAACTGCCTTCTTCCCTCCCTCATAGACAGAACTCTCCTCAGGTTTTTTTAAGACACTGCTAAAACGTCATACAAATTAGATAGCTGCTTTAAAGCCAAGTCTGGCAGCACAGCAAATCAAAAAGAAAAGAGAAGTGAAACAGTTGGGGGGGGGAGGGGGGGGGGGCGGGGGAAGAGACACAGCAAAAGATCCTTACAATTACATTAAATTAGTATTTAATATTACAGATTTGGAGCATAACCTTGGAATAAAAAAGAAAGAGAACATAATAGAAACAGAATAATACAGAACACTTCAGGTAGAAGGAGCTGACAGAGATCATAGAATCACAGAATTGCTCAGGTTGGAAAAGATCTTAAAGATCATCAAGTCCAACCACAACCTAACCATACTGCCCCAACTCTAACAACCCTTTGCTAAATCACATCCCTGAGCACCACATCCAAATGGTTTTTAAGTACATCCAGAGATGGTGATTCAACCACCTCCCTGGGGAACCTATTCCAGTCCTTAACAACCCTTTCTGTAAAGAAGTTTTTCTTGATATCCAACCTAAACTTACCTTAGGGCAACTTGAGGCCATTTCCCCTAGTCCTGTCACCTGTCACCGGTGAGAAGACCAGCCCTGCTCTCGCTGTAAGCACCTTTCAGGTATTTGAAGAGATGAATAAGGTCTCTCCTCAGCCTCCTTTTCCCCAGTCTAAACAGCCCCACCTCCCTCAGTGTCTCCTCGTACGGCATATTCTCCAAGCCCTTCACAAGCCTTGTTGCCCTTCTTTGGACCTGCTCCCGCACCTCAGTTTCCTTTCTGTACTGAGGTACCCAAAATTGAACACAGTACTCAAGGTGAGGCCTCACCAATGCCGAGTACAGGGGCAGGATGACTTCCCTAGTCCTGCTCACCACACCATTCCTGATACAAGCCAGGATGCCACTGGCCATCTTGGCCACCTGATCATCTAGTTCAACTGCTTGATCATTTCAAGGCTAACAAAAAATTAAAGCATGTTACTGATGGTACTGTCCAAATGTCTCTTGAACACTGACAAGCACATGACCCCAACCATCTCTCTAGGTAGATTGTTAAGCATTCACCTGAAGCACGGGTGAAATAAAAAGCACAAATGTTCATTTTTCATACATACACAAATATATACAATACTATCCTAGTTAATTTCTCAAAAATAGGGAAAGGTAGGGCAAAATTAAGTATGGCATTTGGGCAATATCAGTTCACACTGTCAAAGGATGTACTAAAAAATAACCACCTAATTAGTTGCTCTAAATGGTTAGTAACTAACCAGCACTCTTTATGCCCACACTTTTTAATAGCTTGATTACCAGCAGCAATATTAAGAATTTGAAGAAAAAAGAAGTTTTAGGAATAGAAAATGTAAAAAAAAAAAAAAAAAAGATGTGGAAAAATGCCAAAAACCAAAATTCCTGAATAGGTCATTAAAATTGAATCCAGCCTCGTTAGTTAGTACTAAAACCCAGGGTCATCTTTATCAAGCTGTAAAGCAGCGTGTGAAATGCAGAAATTCACACTGACTTTCCTCTGACATTTGTTGTACTACAGCTGTGTCTTTGCACCCTAGATAAGGATGTGAACAGTACTGAGCTGGTTACTGCATAAGCACTGCTTTACAAAAGATTTCATAATAGGGAAAAATGGTATCCTGGGCTGCGCTAGGCAAAGCACTGTCAGCAAGGTGATCCTTCCCTCTGCTCTACATTGGTGAGACTGCACTTGTGGTTCTACATCCAATTCTGGACTTTGCACAGCAAGAGAGACCTAGAGCTACAAAGTGAGGTTTGTGAAGGGCTACAAAGATGAAGAGACTGGAGCAACCTCATCCGAGGAAAAGCTGAGAGAGCTGGCCCTGCGTAGTGAGAAGGTAGTAGCTCATGGAATTATCACCAGTGTGTACAAACTCCTGAAGGGAAGGTACAAAGAGGATAAAGCCAGGCTCTTTTCAACAGAGTCCAGTGACAGGACAAGAGACAACAGGACAAGAGGCAATGGGCACAGAGTGTAACACGGGTTCAGGACAAGAGGTTCCCCCTGAACATCTGCAAATACTTCCTCAATGTGCAGGTGAGGAACCAGTGGCATATGTTGCCCAGAGGCTGCAGAGTCACCTCAGAGATTTTCAGAAGCTGCCTGGACCTACCTGGTCCTGGGCTACATGTCCCTGCTTAAACAGGGCTTGGACTAGACAGCCACCAGAAGTCCCTGCCAACCTTGGCCAGTCTGGCATACCGGGATTCCAGTGAGGAAGACAGAAGAAAAAGAGATAAGGAGGAATAAGAAGGTGAGGAGGGAAAGGGGAGGCAAAACGGGGGAAAGAAGGGAAAGGGATAAAGAAAGGACAGGGAAGGAGGGAGGGCAGAAAGGAAGGACAGTAGTGAAGTGAGAAAAGGGAAGCTACCTGCAAAATCATGACTACTTATTACTTGCCAGCTTCTCTGTCATTACCAGTTGTCAGTGTCACTTATTAAACACAGCAGAGGTGAATTTCATACAAGGATTGAAAACCAACACAGCTGCCTTGCCTGAGTGTGGAAAAAAACAGTCTAAAATGACAGCAATAAACAAATTAAAATATCATGGTTGCCATCTCAAGAGCAAACAACCCCTCTGCCTTCCAGTGACTTGTATGAAAGCAAAAAATGTGTGACAGAAGTCTGCTGTAAGTTAACTCTTTAAAAGACTGCCAGCGTACTGCAAAGAAAAGGACTGCAAGTTAAGTGATCTGCCACACTGCCAGCCCTCCTTGAAAGGTGCTGGGCCAGGTGCTTGAAACAGACAACTAGCAGACCCACACTGTAGTGGGTGTCTATTATAGGCTGCTTGACCAGAAAGAACAGGTGGATGGGGCCTTCTACAAACCAGTGGAAGCAGTTTCGCATTCACAGACCATCCTGCTCTCATGCAGGATTTCAACCACCCTGATATCTGCTGAGGGGAATAAAAACAGAAGTGCATAAACAATACAGGATGTTCCTGGAGTGCAGCAGTGACTACTTTCTAGCACAAGAAACAGTGGAGCCAATGAGGAGAGGTGTTCTGGAGGACCTCACAGTTCAGAATGAGAAATTACTCATTTTTGATGTGAAGGCTGAATACAGCCTTGGCAGCAGTGACAAAGAGATGCTAGATTTCAAGATAGAAGAGCCTGAAACACTGCAAAAATTAGTCACAACACTGGATTTCAGGAGAGCAGACTTTGGCCTCTTCAGTGACTTGCCTAATGCAGTGATTTGGAAGAGTCATATAATCATAGAATGGCTTAGATTGGAAGGGACCTAACAGATCACCTAGTTCCAACACCCTGCCATGGGCAGGGTTGTGACCCACTAGATCAGGCAGCCCAACATCTCATTCAGCTTGATAAGCTTAGGGAGGGATACATAGTTCAAGAAAACTAATAAATACTTAAGAATCACCTCCTCTAAAGTCAAGAGAAAAACCCCGCAATGAGCAGCAAATCAAGAAAAATGCTTGGACGCATGGTGAACAAGTAGATCCTAGCAAACCTCAGGCTTAAAAATGGAGTACACAGAAGGCTGAAGGAGAGACAGGCGACCTGAGCATGCAGAGACATGGTAAGAAAAGCCAAAGCCCACCTGGAGATTAATCTGGTGAGGTATGTCAAAAGCAGAAAGAAGGGCTTTTACTGCTGAAAAACAATCAAAAGGATGACCTGGGAAAATGCAGACCTGATGCTAAATGGGGCAGAGGCTCTGATGACATATCATACAAAAAAGACTCAGGAACAACTAGTTCTTTGCCTCAGTCTTTACTAGTAAGTCCATCCTTGAGAAATCCAAGGTCCTAGAAACCAGGAGGAAGGTCTGGATCAACAAAGACTTACCTGTGGAAAAGGATAAAGTCAGAGAACAACCAAACTGGACATGTACGCTCATGGTCCCTGACGAAATGCATGAGTGCTGAGGAAGCTGGCTGATATCATTGTGAGGCCAATCTTGATAATCAGTGAACAAGTACAGCAAGAAGGAGAAGTACCTGAGGGTCACAGAAAAGCAGAAGTCACACCTATCCTTAGGAAGTTCAGGAAGGACCTATGGAACTAAAGGCCAGTCAATTTTACCTCGATCTCTGAGAATGTGGTAGAGCAGCTAAACCTGGAAAATATTTCAGAATAAGCCAGCATGGATTCAACAAGACACCATATTTGATGTGATAATGTTTTCCTGTGAAATGACTGGCTTTACAGGAAGTTCTATCTGAACATGAGGAAGAACATTTCTTACTTTGAGGGTGACACAGCACTGGAACAGGCTGCCCAGAGAGGTTATGAAATCTCCTTTTCTGGAGCTATTCGTAACCCATCTGGATGCTTTCCTGTTTAATCTACTATAGGGAATGCGCTTTAGAAGGGAGGGTGGACTTGATGATCTCCAGAGGTCCCTTCCAATGCTACAATTCTGTGATTCTGTGATCCCATGGATAAAGAAAGAACAATGGATATTGGCTGCTCAACAGAATCTTCTGTAAAATCTTCATAGTGAAGTTGATAAAGTAAAAGTGAGATGAACACTGAAGAGGACTGAAAATCAGCTGAATATCTGGGCCTAGAAGGCTGTGTTCAGCGGAAGAAAGTCTATAGCTATGCATCCCAAGGGTCAAAACTGGGTCCAGTCCTGTTCAATACCTTTCATTAATCACAGAATCACAAAATATCCTGAGTTGGAAGGGACCCACAAGGATAATCGAGTCTAACTCCTGGCTCCATACAGGACCACCCAAAACTCAGACCATATGTCTGAGAGTGTTGTCCAGATGCTTCTTGAACTTTGGCAGCTCCCTGAGGAGCCTATTCCAGTGCCTGACAACCGTCTCAGTGAAGAATCTTTTCCTAACAACCAACCTTAACCTCCCTTGTTGCAGCTTTGTGTGGTTCCCTCTGGTTCCACTGCTGATCACCAGAGAGATCAGCACTCCCCTCATGAGGAAGCCATCAACCATGATGAGGCCTCTCATCATGGTCATCATCTCAGTTTTCTCTGGGCTGAACAAACCAATGGACTTCAGCTTCTCCTCACTTGTCTTCCCCTCTATATCCATCACCATATTTGTAGCCCTCCTTTGAACACTCTCTAATAGTTCTATATGTCCTTTTTGTACTCTGGTGCCCAAAACTGCGCACGGTACTCAAGATGAGGCGACACCAGTGCAGTGTGGAGGAGGACGATCATCCTCCTCCTTGACCAGCTAGCAATACTGTGCCTGATGCACTGCACAATACAGTTAGCTTTCCTGGCTGCCTGGGAACACTGCTGACTCATGTTTATCTCAGTATCAACCAAGAACCCAGATCTCTGTCAGTGGGGCTGCTCACCAGTGTCCCATCAGTTAGACTGTTTGCACAGCAAGGGCTGTCCATAATCTAGCTGATGGGGCAGAACCTACTCTCAGCAAGTTTGCCACCTGGGAAAAGTGGCTAACTGATAGACCACTCTATCAGACACAGTATCAGACAGAGAGTAACATATCCAGTTCTGGGTAACCCCAAAACAAGAACAAGATGAACTTACCCAACAGAGTTCAGAAAAGGCTATAAAAATGATCAATGGACTAGATCATCCCTTCTCTTCAACATCTCCATCAATGACATCAGTGGCGGGCTTGAGTGCATCCTCAAAAAGTTTGCCAATGACACCAAGCTGAGCGGTGCAGTTGACACATTAGATGGAAGTGAAGCCATTCAGAGGGACCTCAACAGACTCGAAAGGTGGTCCCGGGTGAATCTAATAAGGTTCAACACAGCAAAGTGCAAGGTTTTGCACTTGGGCTGGAGGAATCCCAGGCATATATACAGACTGGAAGGAGCAGTCCTTGAGAGCAGCCCTGCAGTGAAGGGCCTGGTGGATGAAAAACTTAACATGAACCAGCAGTGTGCTCTTGCAGCTTGGAAGGCCAATGGTATCCTGGGCTCCATCAGAAGAAGAGTGATCAGCAGGGACAGGGTGGTAATTGTCCCTCTCTACTCTGCCTTTGTGAGGCAGGTCTGGGGCCCCCACCACAGGAAGGATGTGGAGATGCTGGAGAGGTTCCAGAGGAGGGCAACGAAGATAATCAGAGCTGGGCTTGTTCATCCTGGAGAGGAGAAGGCTGCAAGGAGACTTCATTGCAGCCTTCCAGTATTTAAAAGGGGATTATAAACAGGAGGGGAATCAACTTTTTACTCAGGTAGATAGTGGTAGGACAAGGGTGAATGGTTTTAAGCTCAAGGAGGGAAGGTTTAGATTGAATGTCAGGGGTAAGTTCTTCACAGAAAGAGAGGTGAGGTGCTGGAACATGCTGCCCAGACAGATTGTGGATGCCCTGTTCAAGACCAGGTCAGGTGGAGCCCTGGGCAACCTGATCTAGTACCAGATCTGGAGGTTGGTAGCCCTGCCTGTGGCAGGGTGGTTGGAATCTGATGATCCTTTGGTTCCCTTCTAATCTAAGCCATTCTATGATTCTATGATTATCTGAGGAACGGCAGAGGGTTGCCAGTTTAGTGAGAAGGCAACTGAGGAGAGTATCACCAGTGTGTACAAATACCTGAAGAGAAGGTAAAAAGAGAACAGAACCTCTGTGTGAATTGAATAATTAACGTTGATTAATGTTATTTTTTGATTCCAAAATAGGAAGAGTTCCTGTGCCCTTAACTCAGAATACACCACTTGTCATTTTACCAGCACAGGCTACTGCAAACACCTCAATATAATGCCTTCCTCACATGTTCTTAGAAGTATGCAGTATTAAGTTTAACATTAAGGCCTAGGCATTCTAAGCGCCCTTTTCAGACTTTTGCAGGTTACTTCAGGAAGCACACATTACAATAGACAGTCAACATTAGGAGGGAAAAGCATGCATCCTAGCCAGGGAACATTTGACTGCTGGCCCACAAATGTTTGAGTGGTACAGTTGGCAAAACAGGAAGAAGGGATGCTGTTCAAAGGGACCTGGACAAGCTTGAGAAGTGAGTCCACATTAATCAAATGAGATTCATAAAATCATAGAATCATAGAATGGCCTGGGTTGAAAAGGACCTCAAAGATTGTTTAGTTTCAACCCCCCTGCCATGGGCAGGGTTGCCAACTACCAGACCAGGCTGCCCAGAGCCACATCCAGCCACATTCAGTAAGGCCAAGTATAAGGTGCTGCATCAGGGTCAGGGCAATCCCAGATATGTATACAGACTGGGAGAAGAGCTCCTTGAAAGCAGCCCTGCTGAGATGGACTTGGGGTTCTGTTGGATCAAAAGCTTGACACAAGACAACAGTGTGTGCCCTGCAGCTCAAAATGCCAACTGTGTGCTGAGTTGAGTCAAAAGAGGTGTGTGCAGCAAGGAGATGGAGGGGATTATCCCCTTCTACTCTGCCCCCTGCAGTACTGCATCCAGACCTGGGGCTCCCAGCACATGAAAATCATGGAGCTGTTGGAGTTTGGTCCAGAGGAGGACACAAAGATGATCAGAGGTGTGGAGCTTCTCTCCTATGAAGAGATGATGCCTGTTCAGCCTGGAGAAAAGAAGTCTTCAGGGAGACTTCAAGGAAGGAAACCACCTTTTTACAGTCTAATAGTGACAAGACAAGTGAGAAGGGGTTTAAATTAAAACAAGGCAGATTTAGATGATTCTATGTTAGGCAGAATTTTTTTACTTGGAGGGTGCTGAGGCCCTGGCACACACTGCCCAGAGAAGCTGTGCATGCTCCATCACTGGAAGCATTCAAGGCCAGGTTGGATGAGGCCCTGGGCAGCCTGAGCCGGTGGGTGACCCATGGGAGGTCTGTTGGAACTGGATAATTTTTATGAGATCCCTTCCAATCTAAGCCATTCTATGATTCTGTGACTCTGTGATAGCCAAAGAGGAGTTTGCAGCCAGAGCAGCCACATTTTCTGCTATGAATTATTTGGAGTTTGCAAAGCACTGTGTTTTGTGCAATAATAAATATTAAATTGGGCAAAATAAGAGGAAAGTGAAAGCTACTTAAATCTAAGTAGACAGGGAAAAGAGGGAAAGAAACAGGTGAAAGAATAGAAGGCTTCACGAACAGTCAAAAAATTGTGACAGACTTTGAAGATTATTTACAATCCTAAGCTTGTGATAATACAAGTAATTATTTACAAACCAAAACTGTCTATTTCTCAATTTTTGTCAAAAAGCAACTTCATATTTCTGTTACAATTAGTAAAACTTTTAGCTACTTCTAAACTGGGTCAGAAAAACAAATTAGAAACCAAAAACTCCTAGCAATATATAACTCCTCCAAAAGAACAATTATCACATGACTAAACAGCAAACAAGTAGGACAGCCGAACTTCGAGGAACAGGAATGCTTTCTGCAGAATTAAATAAAAACTGCAAATGTGTGCTAGCCAAGAAAAAAATGAAAAGAACCCCTGAAGCATTATCCATCAAGCATAAGTGAATAATGAAATAACGAATATGTCTATACCCTTGGTCTTTAATCTTACAGCAAATTATAGTATTCAAATATAGTATTTTACACATGCAGTCTGATAACACTTTCTATCTTTCTTGGAGATTTTGTGAACGACATGATATGAAACACAATGTATTTAATGAAAGGTTTCTAAGCTGATTTCCCTACAGGTTATTTTCTTTCTTTTCTCTGGAACCCATACGAAGGATATACAGCAGGGACCGGGGGTGTATATAAAAATAAACTACCAAGCGGCATCAGAGCCGATACTCCATTCCTACAGGGGCAAGTGAATTATTAGATCTGTGTCATGAATTTTTTTTTTTTTTTTTAATATGTCATTGTTCCCACTTGAGCACATTAAATTTTCCATATCCACTTTTAAACCAATATTACCTTTTTTCCCCCCATGGTCATAATGTTCAAAGTATACATTAAGCCAATCCAACAGCTTAAGTCACACACCAGTTATATGTAAAGTAGGATAAACTATAACCTTTTGATTTTACTCTCTATGAACTTATACTTCAGTGCCTAAAGAGAAAAGAAGGAAAACAAATCAAGGTGTCTCATGGGAAAAAAATTAGACTAATATTCATTTTGCATCTGGTCATGAACATTTTTTCTGACTTTGTGTATTCAGGAAAGTACATTACAACTGTGTATATATATATATATGTACACACACACACACATGTAATTTTTTTTTTTCCATTATAACAAATTTAACATATATAAACCTTTCAAATCAAAGCTGAAAGCATTTTTGGTTTTTGAAGATGTGATTGCCAATTATTTTTGCACTAGTGCACATAAACAGGAAGGACAGATTCTTAGGTATGAGTTATATATTCCTGTACAAAATAATTGTATATTCTATGAAGACTGATTCTTTTTCTAGAGAAATATACAACAACACAAGGGAAATCTTGTACCAGCAGCATAACTGAAGTGGCAAGACACAATATTAGAAAAACAGAGCTGCTTTCATTACTGTGATGCTGTGTGTCAGAATGTCTCTCCTTAATGAACCTGTTTGCAATAAGACTCCGGGTGCAAAGAGGCTATTTAGAGAGCCTATTGTGTCTATAGTGAGTCCTTCAAATATCTTCCCACCATTAGACATGCCGCATTGACCAATTCTGTCCTGATTGCTGTTCTTTTTAGTATCAAGGGACATTCTTGCCCAGACAGACCGATGGATCAGAAACTGCAGTTCATAAAATGTTTACACTGTACACACATTCACACAGTGATACAAGCAACAGAGTCCCAGATCACACAGCATGTTGAATGTGCCAGTGTCATCTCAAGGCTTATGACTTTCCAATATCTATGAAAGGATTTGGGTTAAACTTTGCTTGTGCTGCCTGCCTGTCATTCTGACAAAAGCCTTGGGTTTTTTTCCACCTGTTCAGAACATAACCATGCCCATGGCTCACATGGGAACATTTCAGGCAAATGTTTCCTTTGTCACAAAGCCCTTTTGCTCAGTTGAGATCATCTCTTAATTGCTGACAGCAGAAAAGGACCAGACGTGACACCATCAAAGAGCAAAAAACTTTGCTGTGAATAAACAAAACAAAAAGTCTTCCTAAAAGATTATGAATTACTACTCTCAGTGACAGCAGTGAAGAACAAGGGACTTTCCTCTACAATAATTACAGAAATACTTTGTTACTGTGTGGAGCCCTGTAAATTAGTCCCTTTGTAACAGATTTTGTGAAGGTAGTTTGATGCAGTCACAGAGTTCTGATCCATCAAGGCAGTGGTTTACTTATTAGCCACTAATTAATGTGCTTTATTCTCACCTTTCATGAACCTCATGTCAGACAGGCTCTCCACAGGAAACCTTTTACATTTAAACTTTTCTCTGGTCCTACCCTTGAATTTTCCTAAAGATAATTCACCTGCCACCTCCACCTGAAGGCTCCAAGCCCCATGCACGAGTGACACAGTGCAAATGCTATATGAAAAAACAGACTATCAGTTTACCAACACAGCTCAAGAACTATGCACTTTATGCTCCATTTCGTATGGAACACATACGTGTCACCAGCTGAATGCAGAAAGACTGGAGGAAAACCTACATAACAAACGATTTTTTTAAATTATAAGTATGAAGGCAAAAGAGAAGCTGTTACAGAAATCAGCCTCAAAGTAAGAGTTGGTACACTGTATGTGCTTTCAGAAGAAGTGGCTGTTGCCTAAAAATTTCATGCAAGAAACTATACAGCTTCTAGGTTTTGCTCAAAGAACAAAGGAAACATTTCTTGCCAAAGGCTACCTATACAGACAGACGAGAACTGGAAGAAAAAAGCTTTATCCACCATACTTTGTAGCTAGGAAACTGAGGCATGAGGAAGTGTACACTACTGAATAAATGTAGTAAAATCATTTTCTGCTAAGTAACACAGAAATGCAGTATACAAGGGCTGCTCCGAAAGTAATGCCTCCTGTTTTATTATGTTGGTCCAGAACATCTGAGACAGCTGTTGGTAGTATGGCAGGAAAAGTTGAATCTCTCCCAGTATTCCACTACATGTCATTGTCTCGGGACGGATGGCAGCAGAGGGGCAGTCTGACAAAAGGTCATCTGACATGGAAGTGCGGATGGAGCAGCGGTGTGTCACTGAATTCCTCCATGAGGAAAAAACATTCACCCATTGACATTCATCAGTACTTGCTGAATACTGATGGAGACCAATCTGGATGTGAGCACAGTGAGGCAGTGCATTGTGTGTCAGCAGTGGTGACAGTGACAGTGGTCACATCCACTGGTATAGATTTTTACGTGCGCAGCATGCAGGCTCTTCTTCACTGCTGATGAAAATGTACAGCTAATTGTAGAGAGTCACAGAATCGGTTGAAAAATAGTGTTTTGTAGCTGAGGATCTGGTCTATCAAGTATTATTATGCTCTTTGTACCTGTTGTAGTTTCCATGGATATAAATAGGAGGCATTATTTTCAGAGTGACCTAGTTACTATTTATTGTTGGTAAGTTTATGAAAACTGGTACTATGTGTTATGTGACTGGCTGAAACATGAGGTAGAAGCAGATTTGCTTAAAAAGTATCACCCTTTCAATCTGCTAATCTGATTCAATGTATTAATCTATAAGAGAAGTTTACGATATTGAAAAAGAATGATGTTTTGGGTTGAATTCTTTCCTGAGACATGCACAAGTCTATGAAATGTGAACACCACCTGAGAGACAAATTTTGCCAAGAGGTGAACTGTATTACATATATGATAGGCATGGGATAAATACTTTCAGAATTAGCAAACAATCTATTTTGTTGCACTGATAAAATTTTCTACCTGCCTTATGCATCTTCCATAGAATGCGATTAAATCTTTCTATGCTTTCTGCCTATATTTTGCCTGTAGAAACATTATTCCAGAGTTATGCCTTGCTTACATCAAGAACACATCTTTCTCTTACTCATTCCACATCTTTCCATATGATATGTTCAACAGCTCTTCTGCTCACCTGTTAAGTAGACTTGTTTAATGGATACATTTATACCTATAGGTTGCATGTTGCAATTATAAATTAAAAAAAAATTATAGTTATACACTTGAGTAGGCAAGCTTTTCAGCGCTGCAGTTTTTCAGTTTGTCAGAATTGCACTTTCACCATTAATGACAGGCGTATTAAGACCACAAAGCCAATCTTCCTAGTCTGGAATCCCCTAATTCATATGCTGCTATTTCATCTGTATGTGAAGTATGTCTTCTGTGACATTCGCTCTGCAGCAGACAATGGGCTCTTCAAGGACCCATACCAAAGTGTCTTCTGCAGTTGGCTACCACTACAGACATAGACATAGAGACCAACACCACCTCTCTACTATCATATCTGTATGTTAACCATACAAACTGCAGTCACTATACAATTCTCCAAACCTGAGTTTTCAAAAAATTCCAAGAAAATAACGATAAATAAAAGTAAAATTGTGCTCTGCCAGACAGGCTCAACAGCTATGCTGTTTATCTTGATTTGCGACATCAACCAAATGAACTAAACCTAAGTAAGTTAGCTTCTGCTTTTAGTGGTCACTTTAAAATTTCCCAAAAGGCTTTCATCACAATTTTTCTTGATTTTAAGTAAAGCATCTCATCTAGGCCCTGTAATGTGGCTTCACATGCGTTTTTGTTTTATACATAAGAAACACGCTTAGGAACATCCTGTGAGGCCTACAGCATAGCTATGTAAAATGTTTATGCAGACTCCAGTGTTTTTCTACCCTACTCCCTCCTTTCTGCACCAAATCAGAACAAGAAGTATTGTAAGATCTTCAGTTACAGAAAGTAAAATTTTCTAAGATCATCAAGATTAGGAAATGTAAAATACACTTTACTTTCTCTCTAATTATCACATCAAGTTAAATAGAAGTTCTTCAGACATGTCTTATTAATCAAATAATTTAGATGCAAATTTCCAGTTTTCACTAGCTTTCCTCACGTGCAGCTGGAAAGTAAGCAATCTTAAGTGACAGACTCATGTCTTCTGGAGCCATATCACCACCCCTGTAAGTAAGGTTATCAAGCTCAACAGTTACCTAAGCAGGTTTCCATTCCTATCAGACAGACAAAATCTAAAACAACCTCTCTCCTGGTCCCTCCCTACCAAAGCACCAAATTGACTTAGATCTGGATAATTTTGCCTGAGCTACATGCGAGAATATTCATGCAAATATTCCAAGAACAACTTAGTAGGAGAATGACAAGCAACTTCTTCCATGCAGAGAGAAGGAAACAGAAGACACCTGTCCAGAGTTGCAATTTTAAGATATTAAGAGAAATTATGTTCCTTTTATTACAACTGATGGTCAAAGGCACTCTTTACAGTCCGACAGAACCTGTCTATTATGACAACCTCTGCCTTCTAGCTCTGAAGTGCCACTTTAGCACTGCAGAAAAAACAAACTTATGGACTAAAGGAATAGGTCATAGCAGTAGAAATTCTGCATGATTGCACCTTTACCATGCATTCTCACATTTAAAAGAAAATACATTCTTTTCAGTAAACTCTTAAACATATTAAATATTCCAGTTTTTAAAAGAAGGAAAACAGATAATAAACAAGTAAAACAAAACAAAAAAATTACTTGTAATGTGTACATCACTGGAAAGTGAAACACAACCAGAAATCAAGCAATAAATACTGTAATAACTTAAATATAGAACAAGCAAATAAACATATGGAAGGTGCAATTAGGGGAGACAATTAGTATTAAATTATGCTGTATTTTCTTAACTTGGTTTCCAAAGATCAAATTCAGATGTTGTGTGTACTCATAGTCTTTGGAAGAGTAAATAAAACATTCTGCGCCTTGCACTCCATAAATCTCGTACTTAACTTACCATACAAATTAAATCCAAACACAAACATAATTGTAAAACCTCCTCCTTTCCCACAAAGCAGTCATACAACCAAACCAATCAACACATTAAAATTATGAATGTCAATGCTTTAGTTTCAAATTCAAATTATTAAACAAAGATGTCATAAGTGAAAATGAACAATAACTGGCTCTTGGGTATAAAAAATGTCTGAAAAATTCACATCCAACTGGATCTTGTCTACACATTTAAATCTTGGGTGTACTAATAAGGCATGGCCAGCAGACAAAGGGAGGTGAGCCTCCCCCTCTACTCTACCCTGGTGAGGCTACAGTTAGACTACTGTGCCCAGTTCTGGGCTCCCCAGATAAAAAAAAAATAGGGATCTCCTAGAAGAGTCCAGTGGAGGGCCTCAAAGATGATAAAGGGCCTGGAGCATCTCCTGTATGAGGAAAGGCTGAGTAATCTGAACTTTCAGCCTGGGGATAAGAAGACATAGTAGGGATCTGATCTTTAGATATAAGGAGAGTGGGAGGCAAATGGACGAGGCCAGGCAGTTCTCAGTGGGGTGCAGCAATAAGAAAGAGTAAAGGCATAATACTTGAACATAGGAAGTTCCATACTAACATGTGGAAGAATTTCTTTATGGTAAGGTTGAAGGAGCGCAGGAACAGGCTGCCCAGAGAGGCTGAGAAGTCTCCTTCTAAGGAGATATTCAAGACTTGTCTGGACACCTACCTGGTAGGTGTCCACTTGGGTTCCTGCTTTAGCAGCAGTGTTGGACTCAATGATCCACTGAGGTTCCTTCCAACCCCAGCAATTCTGTGATTCTGTGAAGCGATTATAGATAGCTCAGCTCAGCTATCTGTTCAGCTGATAGGACTCCTAATCTGTGTTTTTGCTCCTGTCCCCATGGTAAAAACTAAGTTTCAAGAAGTACTGATTTCTGAAGTTAGCCACAGTCCTCCTAATGGCCTGAAGATCTGTTATCAGGATTTTTATTTTTCTGATCAACTACTCTCAAAAAGCATGTCTCCAAACTGAGTTGGTCAGAATACAAAGCTCACCAGACTTTTTACAAAATGGGATCAAACAATAAATAAGAATAATTTCAAGACTTATTTTTGACAATCTGTACTACCTATTCCTTTGAGAAACCCAAGGATAGCATAAATAGCCAAATTCATTTATAACCTAAATATATTAAAAATACATCTCATCATAAAAGCTCAACTTTTCCTCTTTTTAAAAATGTAAAAAAAAAAAAAAAAAAAATCCAGAATTTACAGCATACAGAAAAAAAATATTAAGCTGGAGAACAGAACAGATTTACAGAATGGAAGATTTTCACTTTCACCTCCTAGGAGTCTTGCAGTATTCCTTCACTCACTGCAGGTTTACTCCAAGAGAAGAACAACATACTTTGCAATTTTTTTATTATTATTTTTATTTTTATTTTTTTTTGTATAGATGAATTCAGTTCCACCCCTTTGCTTCATACGAACTTCCTTGTCAGATGCCATTTTGTCAGACTGCCCCTCTGCTGCCTTCTGTCACAAAGAACCTAAATGTAACAGAATATTGGTGATTAGGTTCAATTTCTGCTACCATCAACTGCCACAAACATCTACCTCTGACATTGTGGGTCAACACAGTAAAACAGGAGGCATTACTTTCAGAGCAGCTCACATTTCTGTAAGATATCTGTCATCGCTAAACAAGAACTCTACTCTGTGCTATTGATAACACATTCTTTTCAAGAACAGGTATCTTCTTTACAGAGCAGTGGACCTTTCTGCCCAGGACACTGCCATTGAGTATAGCTTTATTTTCCTTCCATTTGATTTAACAGATGTCTTATGTACTACACCATCCCAGCTATCTAGCTCGTATAAGTTATGACCTCCAGACAACATAAACACTTTAGGATAACAGCACAAAGACTGGCTTTTTAACTGAGAGCTTGTCTACACACTCAGCTATTCAGGAATGAAAATTCAAGGACAGCAATTACAGAAGACCAGTTGTTGAATGATTCACTTTCTACAGAGGTACTTCAGAAATGGGTAGCCATTCAGGAATATTTATAATACCTCATAATAATAAGTGTTACTAGCTTTCGTGAAAAAGATAACTATTCCTGAGTCACAACTCACTAAACCAAATAAACCTTTTGGTACTGATAAACAGGTGAACAAAGCATCCTGAATACTTTCAACAAAAGTAGATTATACTACAGCACAAAGGTTTTCCACAAGACCAATCTGAAAGAAGTTATTTGTGCACTGGACAAAAAACCATAATGAGAACTTGTAAAATTTAAAATGCTAAAAGAAAAAAAAAAAAAAAACCAAGAAGAAAAAAAAAAAAAAGAAAAAAGAAAAAAAGCTATTTCAGACTTTTTAGGAAATTATCTACACAATAAACATTCTTGTATTTGATAGCTTCCCCGCTCAGAAAGAATCTTGGTGAAGTGTTGGCAAATATAAGATAGATTTTGACTGACAGACAGAAAGTAAAAATGGATTCAAAGGGCAATGCAGCGAAATTTGTTGAACCAGAGCAACTCCTGTGTCGTTAAGGGAGATTTTTAGTTTGAAAGCAACATACCAGTGCAAATATATCCATCAGCCCAGAGGCCATCTTAACACAGAATACCACAACAGAGTTGCAAATTAGAGAGGGCTGATGCCTCATTCCTATAGTGAGCTAGAAGAATTCTATAGTTGATGGAAAATTAAGCTTCTTGATTTAAAACAATATTATTTTTGTCCTCCTCACAAAACTTCATTCATAAGACACTAAGCTGCACTAAGCCTTGTCTGTATATTTGGATTTTATTTCCACATAACCACTTACTGACAAGGACTATTTTTTTAATCCCCAATCTTCAAAATGAGAACAATGAAGATTACCTGAATGAAATAATCTCTGGGATGGAGAATGGACTGTTCCATTCAACAACTGCAAAGGCAACCACAAGAACAGTCTTAGCCATGGTCCTGGCAACTGGCTGTAGGAGGTCTTGTTTGAGCAGAGGATATGGACAAAATGAGGTCCCTTCTATCCCCAGTCCATATATGATTCTGAAAATAGCTCCCTTAGGTAAGACAGCAATGGTTTCGTTGTCCAATGAGGAGCATGATAGATTACATAGTTTTATGAGTGTAATGAGAGAGCAAACCATACATTCAGCTACCTACTGAGGCAAGGATTTTTCCTTATAGCACAATCCCTGTCTCTGAACTTCTTAATATGGTAAAAACCACCCTGATCAGGATGGATGAATTTCTATACTTCCAGAAGAAGACTCTTCTGAACAGGGCAACTGGGAAGGAAGGGGTTTGCCTTCATTCATTTTCATTACATTTTTAATTCATGTAGCACATGAGAGACAAGCCCCCTTTTTGTAGAGTAATAAGTCTAAACATCTACTGGCTGCTACTCTGGATGAGTTACTGGGCTAAAAGTAATAACGATATGAAAACCAAGAAATTCTCAAGTAGTATCCAGCAGTCTTGAGTATGGACAGTCAGGAAAAAAGGACCTATGTGAAAGATCTGAACAAAGAATGTAGCATGGCAGAGTCTCAGGCAGGCAGAAGTTATGGGTATAATTTGACCTTAGTGTCCCCCAAAAGCAACATCAAATTCAAATATTATGATGCAGGAAGAATAATACCAGTGACTGACTAAAAAGCTCCATCTACTTCTGCATGGCTAGTAAAACACGGTAATTGATCCAGATCTTTCAGGCCTGACATAGGACATATTCTTTTCATTGAACAGTCAGGTCACCCTCAGAGTCTTCCTTAAATCAAAGAGTGACAGTTATGTCGAGCCTCCGCTCTTGATCAAAATAAACACACATTTTAAATCGGATTCTCACTGACTTGCCTTTCTAAAGATGAAATACCAACTATAGGAGCTTCATGTTGCTCTTAGATAGACAGTAATATGTGTTTTTAAGAGAAATTAGCCCTACACTGACTTCACTATGAAGTGTCAAAGGGATCATGACCTGTAAAGCCCGAAGAGGTGCTCTACAGTGAAAGGCCATGTTCAGATCCATCTACTACATACAAAAAAGATTTACATTATGTAAAACTAATTACAGAGTCTAGTGAACCAAATTTGCTATTGTTTTCTACCTTGCAAGAAAAGCTATACTTCTTAATGGTATAATTTTTGTTAGTGATCTGTAAATACTGTAGTAGGAAGAAAAAAAGAAAGAAAAAAAAACACAACACTTTTTCTACACACAAATCAAAGTTGTTTGCCCAAATCTTATGTCTTGTCATGATCTCATTTCCACTTACACTACTGCAGCATTTAAAGTCCTCAATCACAGTCCCAGTACAGCAGTCCGTGTACAAAATGTAAATGAAAATCAATTCTAAATTAAGTAAGCATCACTCCAGCTTAAAAGACATAAAAACAGTTTAACTGGATCACTGGAAATTCCCTCTGTATAAAAGGAATTTCCACAAGTACGGCAGAATTAGTTCAGTAGTACTTTACCATTCTCTCCAAAGCCTCAGGCACGGGAGGGGTAGTTCAGGAAATAGAAGTGCTGCCATGAACAACTAAAGGACAGTGTAAACTGACCCTTCACATTACATTAAAGACCAAACTGATCCGCAGCAGACCAAGAATCAAGAGGCAGAAAAGTCTATTCTGTTAATCCCCACTCCTCCCAATTTTGTGCTGATCTTATTCAGACTACAGAAACAACACTTCGCATTGCCCACTTGCCCCACAGATTTAGGAGGGAAGCACTACTCCACAGAATACATTCAATTCTTACATGGTAATTTAAGAGAAGAAGGATGTAAAGGGTAACACACCAGTGAGAAATTTTAAAATGACAAGTTTCTAAGGACAAAAGAAATACTAGGTGACCTAAGTCAAGAATTAACTTTAAGGGAACAACATGTGGAAAAAGAATAGACTTGTTTCAAAAATGTACTAACAAATGTCTAATGGAACAGCATTCTTTTTAAGGAGACAAAAATCCCAAGATGACTAAATGGCAAAAGTAAAGAGGCAACAGAAGAAATATTGATGAAAAATGGGGAGTAGATGCAACTAAAACCATCAAGAAGAAATGATTTAAAGGAAAAATACACGATGGGAGCTAGACTGAGTAAAAAAAGAAAATTACACGGGAGAAAAGCAGAGTATCAGAGGGGACAGCAAGCAATATAGTGAAGAATAATAAGGCTTTCTACAAATACATAAAAGGAAAGAAGACAGTAAAGGATAAAATGAACGCATTAAAGTATAAAACAGATGCTTAGATACAGCATGATGCAAGGTTGATGGCAGGATTAAACACCTCCTTCAAAAGCGTAATTCTCCCCAGAAAATGTGAAGGAAATATAAGGAAATATGAGGCTAACACTGGTTTCCCAGATCCGTTAAGTAGCAACATGCTGCTTTTACAGCAAACTGCAAGTTAGTAAGGACAAATGTACATGAATATACTGTTCCACACTGGAGTTAACTGGTGCATTATGAATTGAAAACTCATCATTCCCTCTACCTTTTACTTGGCGCTTCAATATAATTAGACACAGATCAGCCAACTACATGTAGCCTAAATTGTGATTATTTTTAGAAACACACATAATTTTACCTTTATCTTGAGTAGGATGGAATATTAATATTCAAGGATTTACACAGTAAAGAAGAGTAAAAATATAAACAAGTATAAAAGTGCATTCATTGAAGATCCCTCAATTATAAAATATAGTTAAGTTTCTCAAAGTCTGTCTAAAAAAAGTAACTCCAGCTTTCAGGTGGTAAAGAAAAGAAAACAATAGCTACCTAAAAGAAACTGAATGCCATTCCTGGAAGCTTTTTTGAGAAAAAGCAGCAACTGAGGTTCCACAGTCCACACACTGCAGTCAATTTAGCCATATTTTACAGATACTTTCCATTAGTAATACAGTTTAACCCTAAATTTCATTCCTTTGGGAAAACTAAAATACCAATTTTCAACTGTTTTATTGATCAAGATATGTGTCTCCCCTGAATAAGTTTGATTTCCATTAAAAGTGCATTCATAAAGATGAAATGACAAAATGTGTGGAAGATTGCACTAGGAAAGAAGTTTGGTATAAAATAGATACATTGAAGGATAAAGAAAGTTTATTTGGAGACACATGTCAAAGCAGAAATCCATAGTGCACGCATGAAGGCTACACAAAAATTTCCTGTTAATACCACCAGAAGGTAGTAAAGACACCTCAAAGGAAGTTCTGGTAGAAGAATATATCCAAGAATCAGTCCCAACTTCTTAAAAGGAAATGGAGATGATGACTATAGTCATAGAATATCCCAAGTTGAAAGGGACACACAAGGATCACTGAGTCAAACTCCTGGCTTAAAGCAGGACTACCTAAAAGAAAAAAACAACGATGTCACAGAATCATATCATAGAAACCTTAGAGTTAGAACGGACCCTTAAATGTCATCAACTCCAACTCCCCTGCAATGAACAGAGACATGCACAGCTAGATCAGACTGCTCAGAGCCCCATCCAGCATGGCCACGAATGTCTCCAGGGAAGGGGGATCCACCATCTCTCAGGGAAACCTGTTTCAACGCTTCATCACCCTCACTGTGAAAGACTTTTTCCTTATATCCAATCTAAATCTCCCCCTCTTTTAGTGTGAAACCATGTCTAGTTGTCCTATCACCACAGACCCTGATAAAGAGTCTGTTCCCTTCTTTCCTGTCACTCCCCTTTAGATACTGAAAGGCTGCTATCACGTCACCTTGCAGCCTGCTTTTCTCCAGGCTGAACAGCCCCAGCTTTCAGCCTGTCCTTGTAGGAGAGGTATTCCATTCCCTAGATTATTTTTGTCACCCTTTTCTAGATGCACTCCAACAGCACCAGTTCTCTTCTGTACTGAGGACTCCACATCTGTACTCCAGGTGGGACCTCAGTAGCGCAGAGTAGGGGGGCAGGATCACCTCCCCTGACCTTCTGGCCACACAGATTTTGATGCAGCCCAGGATACAGTTGGCTTTTTGTACTGCAAAGGCACACTGCTGGCTCATGTCCAGCTTCCCATCCATCCAGGTCCTTTTTGGAGTGGCTGTGCTCAATCCTTTCATCTTCCAGCTTGTGTTGGTAGTGGAGGTCGCCACGACCCAGATGCAAGACCTTCCACCTGCATTTACTGAACCTCATGAGATTCCTGTGGGCCTGTCTAGGTCCCTCTGGATAGCATCCCATCCCTCAGGCATGCTGACTGCACCCCACAGCTTGGTGTCATCTGAAAAGCTGCTGAGGGTGTCTAGAAGCTTCTTTAATTTTGTCAGGCACAGTGCTGTGACCACTACCCTGGGGAGCCTGTATCAGTGCCTGACCACTCTAAGAAGACAAAACTTTCCATAACACCCAAGCTGACCCTCCCCTGATACAACCATTTTCTCAGGTTCTGTTGTTGTCACCAGAAAGCAGAGCTCTGCACAGCCCCTCCACTTGTCTCGTGAGGAGCTGCAGGACGTGAGGAGCTGTATTAGGTGACGAGGTTCTGTCTTCAGTCTGTTTTTTTCTAGGCTGAAGAAACCAAGGGAACTCAGCTTCTCCTCATACATCTTGTCCTCTAGACCCTCCACTATCCTTGTAGCTCTCCTTTCAACACTCTGTAGTAGTTTTATCAAGGAATGGTTTGAGTTGGAAGGGACCTTAAAGATCATCTAGTTGCAAATCCCCTGCCACGGACAGGAACAACCATTAAGCTGGTTTGCTCAAAGCCCAATCCAATCCGGCCCTGAACACCTCTGGGGATGGGGCATCCACAACTTCTCTGGGTAACATGTTCTAGTGCCTCTCCACCCTCTTACATATTTCTTCTCACTTTGCCAGTATCAGTAGGTCTCCTTGAGATGACAGTATTAGAAGGCTGTCTCACTTACTTGGAATCATGGAATTTCTCATTTCTCTGGGATTTATGTGAAAGACAAAGGAAGTTAATTAGGAGACACCTGACCAAGCAGCAAGCCACAACTCTATGTATGAAGGTGGCTGTGTAGGGATGGGGTCAGGAAGGTCAAGGCCCAGCTTGAACTGTACTTTGCACAGGGTGCAAAGAACAAGAAGAAAGGCTTCTACAGGTACATTTACTAGAAACCAAAAGTCTAACACAGAGTACACTTCCTAGTGAGCAACAGAGGAAGGCTGGTTACAATGGACAAGGAGAACGCTGAGGTATTCAACAACTGTTTTGCCTTGGTATTCACTGGTCATTGCTCTTCGCACACCCCTCAAGTGGATGGCTCAGAAGCTGGGGACTGGAGGAAAACTCTCTCCCTCTGTAAGCAAAGACCAGGTTTGTGACCATCTGAGGAACCTGAACACCCATACGTCTATGGGTCATGACAAGACATATGCCAGAGTCCTGAGGGAATTGGCTATTGTAGTCACCAAGCCACACTCAATGATATTTGAAAAGTCATGGCAGTCAGCTGAAGTCCCTGTGACTGGAAAAAAAGGCAAAATCACACCCATTTTTAAGAAGAGTAGAAAGGATGATCCAGGAAACAACCGACCAGTCAGCCTTAAATCTGTTCTTGGGAAAATCATGGAGCAGATCCTCCTGGAAGTCATGCTAAGACACATGGAAATCAGGGAGCTGATACGAGATAAGTAGCATGGCTTTACCATGGGCAAGTCCTGCCTGAGCAAGCTACTGGCCTTCTGTGTTGGCATAACTGCATCAGCGGACAAGAGCCACTGATGTCATCTGGCTAGACTCCAGGAAGGCCTTTGTGCATGGTCACCCATTACATCCTTCTCTCTAAATTAGAATGATATGGATTTGATTGGTGGACCATTTGATGGATGAGGAACTGGTTGCGAGATCTTACCTGGAATGTAGTGGTCAATAAATCAATGTCCTGATGGAGATCAGTGACATGTAGAGTCCCTCAGGGGTCTGTACTAGGACCAATGATCTTTTAATGTCTTCATCAATGATATAGACAGTAGGATCAAGTGCACCCTCAGCAAGCTTGTGGGCGACACCAAGCTATGTAGTAGAGTCAACACATACAGGGATGGGATACTGTTCAGAGAGACCTAGACATGCTCAAGCACAAGAATCTCATGAAGTTCAACAACTCCACGTGCAACATCTTGCACCTCGGTCATGGCAGCTCACAGTATCAGTACAAGCTGGAGGATGAAAGGATAGAGAGCACTACTGCTGAAAACAGCCTTGAGGCACTGGTGGACAGCAAGCCGGACAGGAGCTAGCAATGTGCCTTTGCAGTCCAAAAAGCCAACCATATCCTGGGCTGCATCAGAAGAAATGTAGTGAGTAGGTCAGGAGAGGTGAACCTGCCCTTCTACTCAGCACTGATGAGGCCTCACCTGGAGTACTGCATGCAGGTATGGAGTTCTCAGTACGGGAGAGACATGGATCTGTTGGAACATGTCCAGAGGAGACAAAAATGGACACAAAAATGGTCCAAGGAATGGAATACTTCTCCTATGAGGACTCTTCAGCCTGGAGAAGAGAGGGCTCTGGGAACACATGAAGTTTTCTCACACTAAGAGTGGTTAAACATTGGAACAGGTTGCCCAGAGAGATGGTGGATTCCCCGTCCCTGGAGACATTCATGGCTACTCTGGATCTAGCAGTAGGTGTCCCTGTTCATTGCAGGGGATTTGGACTAGATGACTAGAGTTCCTTCCAATTCAAACATTTCTGTGATTCCACAAGTAAAGGAGACAATTGTCCACTGGAGACAGAAAGGTTCATAAGGGAAAGTGAAGCTACTGAAGAAGCAAGCTGGGATACAATGCAAGGACAGAAAATAGTGATATAAAGTTAAGGGGAGAAAGGTAAAAGGGAACTGGATATAAAACAGTGGAAGAAAGTAAGCCGCATAACAGCCAAGGACAGTGAAGTAAGAGGACAGGAGCACAGGCAAAACACACAGTATATTTCAATTACTAGTGTTACTTCTTCATGGTTTCAGTACCAAAATACTCTAATAAACCCCAAATTAGGTCACTGAGTGGAGAAGACAAAATGAAAACATTCTTTAGCTTCACTGTGATTTCAGATGAAAGAAAGAAGTAATCTCTATGTTCAAAAGATTGAGAACATTTACATCTTCTGACAGGAGGAAAAACATATAACTATTTTTAAAGCAATTCTTCTATGTTTGGTATGTATCAAATTCCAGTGAATAACAAAAAAGGGGACGTGAAAGTTATAGACAGGCAGAGAGACAAACTGAGACAAGTTTTTACAAAGAAAAAGAAGAAATATGCGAAGAATGGGTAGTTAAAGGGGACAAGACAAGAACTCATTTAAAAATGGGTTCCATTATTATTCTTCCCTAAAACAATTAAAAAATACATATTCATGCAAGATACTCATACAGTGTTCATGGCACACAGCTTTTCCTTCAGAGACGAAGAGTGAATAAGACACACAGAAGTGTTTGTATAGAGCATACTCATGTATAGCATGACCTGCACCCTCCTGGCATTCACCTGCTGTGCTGGGCAGAGGTTTTGGGGGTGAGGGAGCCAAACTGAGGGGCTGTACTCAGCCTGCCTCAGCTGAGTGAGTGGGGCTCTGCACCCACTGCCACCTGTGCTGCACAGACCACAGGGCCCAGGGTGCCTCTGGAGATGAGGCTCAGGGAAGGAGGTGACACCCACAGTCCAGAGACACGCCCATGGGAAGAGATACTCAGAGTTGAAGCAAAGAAGTGCCCAAGCGTCGCTGGAGAAAGAGATTCCTAAGCTGTGACAGGGCAAAGTAATGCCTGAGATTGTGTTGCAGCAGAGATGCCTGCCACAGAAGAGAGAGACAGAAGCAGGTACACCTCTGAGGGGACTTCAGCCTGTGGAGAAGCCCATGCCAAAGCTGGCGACTAAGAAACAAGAAGCAGCAAAATCAAAGGAACCACTGACCCCAGCCTCCAGCACCTCCATCACCTCACATCAACATGAGCTAGAACATGTGGTGAGGGGACTGGAGGCTAACAGAGAGCAGAGGCATCCAGAGGGAAGCTGAGGCATTTTTCTCTAAGTGTTTAGTGCTTGTTTTTATTTCTCTATGCCAGAATCACAACTAAAGTATAATGTTAATTAGCAGTAAACTAAGGTAAGTAAAATTCCACTAACGGAGATTGGTTTTGTGGGGGTTTTTTTGTTTGTTTGTTTTTGGATTTTTTTTTGTGGGATAACATTATATGGCTACTAGGTTTTTGTTCCTCAGCCAGATGTAAACACTCATACTCTATCAGTTGAAAAACACTTTTTTTTTTCTTTTTTTTTTTTTTTAATAAAGCATGCAATTATAATGCTAAAGCATTTTCAAGAACTGAAACTAAAAGAGAGCTTTAGAGTATTTTTCTCATTCCATGGAGTAAATTTTATGAATTAAAGCACGAAGTGGGAAAACCATGGGGAAAAAGAAAATTGTCAGCACTGCTCTGAAAGCAATGCCTCCTATGCTATTATGTTACACAGAGTCACAGAGTCACAGAATCGTAAGGGTTGGAAGGGACCTCCAGAGATCATCAAGTCCAACCCCCCTGCCAAAGCAGGTTCCCTACAGCAGGTCGCACAGGTAGGCGTCCAGGTGGGTCTTGAATATCTCCAGAGAAGGAGACTCCACAACCCCCCTGGGCACCCAGTTCCAGTGCTCCGTCAACCCACAATGTCAGAGGAGGATGTTTATGGTATGGCAGTAGAGGCTGAACCCTCACGCCGATATTCCATTACATTTTGTTGCTGGCTGGCAGATGGCAGCAGAGGGGCAGTCTGAGAGAATGGCGTCTGACATGGAGTGTGTATGGAGTAAAGGTCTGGAACTGAATTCCTCCATAGAAAAAAAAAAAAATGGCACCCACTGACACACACTGACATTTGCTTTTTGGAGACCAAACAGTGGATGTGAACACAAAGCAGTGGTGGGTGGTTCATTTCAGTAGAGGTGACAGTGACAGCGGGTCACATCTGCTGGTACAGATTTTCACAAGAATGCAGGCCCTTGTTCATCACTGGTGAAAACGCATCGTTAATGTTGGTGACTATGCTGAAAAACAGTGTTTTGTATCTGAGAGTTTGCTTTATCAAATAGTGTTATTGTGCTCTTTGTAGTTGTATTTCCATGGAAATGAATGCAAGGCATTACTTTTGGAGCAACCTACGTAAATTTAGCGACAGAACCATCACAGTATTGCTTTGCATTTCTGTATGTTGCTGTGTAGATGCAACCTTCCCAGGTCAAACACACAGAACAATTCTTCATATACATCATGAGGAAAGATCAAGTTCTACCTAATCTTTCATTAGTGACTACAAACCACAATCAAAATATTAAAGAGGACAAAATTCATACTAGCTATAACAAAATGAGCAACAGCTGAATTATGTTAGAAATTAATTTGGACTTAAGTATCTACTTACTTTTCTCGACACTAATACTCAACATGGTTTCTATTAACCTTCATTTCTTGATCATATTTATTCAGAAGACAATCCTACTGATTTTCACGCAGTGATAAATGACACAGACATGAAGCAATTACTCATTTTAATTTGGAAGGCAATATTTAAAATTAAAAGAATGATGCTGCAGATATTTAGGTACAGCTTGTTACTTTACACTGATAGTACTCACTTTTAACATTTTGTTATTATAGAAATATATATATACATGTGCATACAATCACACAATAACATTGCCCCAGGAACTAATACTCATATACACAATCTCTCACAAATACGCATGCACACATATGTAGGATGAGTACTGCACCAGTTGGAGGGACACCATGTCAGAGGAAATACAAGAACACTAAAGTGCAGTGCACAGATGAACAAGAAAGCAGGCCAAGGAAGGCATAAGAATGGGGCCTTGTTCAAGTTGGGATACCTAACTGTTTCTCCTCCATTACTGGTCCATTGCACTGCCAAAATAAGCTATTATATACTTCCAAGTACTTAAACAAATGCTCACTGCCTTCTAGTACTCCCTTCCTTCATATCCACTGATTACTTTACAGAGGCATAGGATCAGACTGTGAAGATGTCAGTAAACCATAACCCTAACACTGGTTAAGACTCTAATTTCAGCAGGAGCAGTTTAGGTCCCACAGTTCTAATGAGAACATGAAAGAGACCTCAGCTGGAACTCAAGTATAACAGAGAACTGTATATAATACCTATAGAAACACTATATAATAATTATTTTTTATCACAACTTCATTTACATTGAGATGTTTTTTACTAATCTGACAGACATGCAAAAAGGTATTATTCCCTGTGCAAAATGGCCACCATCTGTCATCACAATCAATGGCTGGTATTTCTCTAGTTAAGTGACAAGTGAAAATGAGGCTATTTTTCATAAAGCTGGTTACTTTCTCCGATTATTTTCTAACTGAAGTAAAATTAAAACCACTGTGTCTCTATGGTTCAGAGAGATATGACAAGACACCATTAAGACAAAGAGATAGAGAGGATTTGCATATGCAAAATGAGAAGAATAGGATGCAGATTTATAATATTAAACAAAGGAGCTCAGAGGATTGTTTCAAGTTCGTCACACTACCTACTCAAATCATCATCAGCATAACAAAAGTTTTTGCCCTAAACCTCAGGTGCCCTTCAGTTGTTTTAAGCCTACACCACCTCAGTCCCCCGTACACCTTGTTTCCATTTTCAGGGTTGCATATTCTTCTTATATTCTAACTGAGCATTTCCCTATTTCGCTCTCTAATAATTTCATTGTTTGCTTATATAATGATCAATCATGCAGGCCTGAAGGTTACCACAGTTCTTCCCTATGTCTGCATATTATAAGAGCAGATGCAAGTTATCATATCTGAAAACAGAAAAACGAGGAACTATTTACATTTGAGTCAGCAATTATGGGAGTGTAACTTCAGAGGTTGGCAGCATGGCTCTGTACTCAACAAAATCAACTGAAAATAGCTTGTAACTGTGATAAAATCTTCTGAATATGGACTAATTCCTCACATATCATGAGTGAATCTGATTCCATGTCTGACATGCCATTATGTGACCAATGTACAAACAAATATATGTTAATCCTAATTAAAGTTTGATACTCTCTTGTAAGTATCACTTACAAAACAGGTAGGCTTAAAAAACATGCAAAACCCCTTCTTGTTATAGGGCTATCTGACTGTAACTCCAATATAACTCATTCTATTAATCCTTGGAAAAACAAAGCTGCATCTTTATAAGAGCAGATATAAAATGACAACTGTTTAGTCTTCAATATATCATCTCCTAAAACTTCATCAGTGTTGCAAATACACAACCACAAGTGTAATGGTTATCATGACAATATGAAATGAGTAGTGTAGTGATTCCTCTGAAGATCAGATAGATGCATGAAATGATTTACAGAAGTAAATAGAAAGAGCATTTCTGTACAGCTTAGTAATGGGTAAGCACAGTTTTAAAAATTTGTCAGTGCAGTATTGCACTGCTAGTGCAATTCTGCTTCTCACACTGTAGTGATTTTACATGACCTGTGAGCCTACAAGCACTCATTCCTGCATATAAAAGAAATGCAGTTGAAATCTAACACCTCTTATTTTTATCATGTGCTTTAAATATGTTGCTACTGAAAGAAAAGAAGTGTGTGTATGTTAACTAAAATTCAGAAACGGCTCATCTATTAGAATCATAGAATCGTTAAGTTTGGAAAAGACATCTAAGATCTCCTAGTCCAATCGTTCATCTACCATCAATACTGCCCAGTAAAACTACATTCTTAAGTACTATATCAACCCTTTCCTTAAACACCTCCAGGGACAGTGACTCTCCTACCTTCCTAGGCAGCCTGTTCCAATCTGTGAAGAAATTCTTCCTAATATTCCACCTGAATCTCCCCTGGTACAACTTAAGGCCATTCTCTCTTGTTCTATCACTAGTTATCTGGGAAAAGAGGCAAGACCTCACCTATAGTTTCCTTTCAGGGAGTTGTAGAGAGCTATAAGGTTTCTCCACATTCTCCTCCAGACTAAACAATCCCAGTTCCCTCAGCCACTCCTCGTAAGACTTATGCTTCAGATCCTTCACCAGTTTTGCTGCCTTTCTCTGGACATGCTCCAGGGCCTCAATGTCTTTCTTGAAGTGAGGGGTCCAAAACTGAACCCAGTACTCAAGGTGTGACCTCACCAGAGCTGAGTGCAGGGGGGACATTCACCTCCGTGCTACTGCTAGTTTCTCTGCTAGTTTCTGATACAAGCCAGGGTGCCACTGGTCTTCTTGGCCACCTGGACACACTGCTGGCTTGTGTTCAGCTGAGCATCAACAAACACCCCCAGATCCTTTTCCTCCATGCAGCTTTCCAGTCACTCTGCCCCAACCCTGTAGTGTTGCATGGGGTTGTGGTGACCAAAGTGCAGGACCTGGCTCTTGGTCCTGTTAAGCTTCATCCCACTGGCCTTAGCCCATCAATCCAGCCTGTCCATATCCCTCTGAAGGGCCATCCTACCCCCACATAGATTGACACTTCCTCCCAGCTTAGAATCATCTGCAAACTTACTGAGGGTGCACTCAATCCCCTTGTCCAGATCATCAATAAAGATACTAAACAGGACAGGGCCAATACTGACCCATGGGGAACACTACTCATGACCAGCTTTATTTAACTCCATTCATCACCACTCTCTGGGCTCAGCCATCCAGACAGATTTTTACCCAGCAAAGAGTGTACCTGTCCAAGCCATGGGCTGTCAGATTCTGCAGGAGAAGTGTCAAAGGCTTTGCTGAAGTCTAGGTAGACTATGTCAACAGCCTTTCCCTCATCCACCAAGTTGGTCACCTGGTCATAGAAGAAGATGAGGTTGGTCAGGCAGGAGACTGTTAAGGTAGATTTTAGAAGTTGCAGAATGAAGGGACAGCTGTGAAATGTAGTTTGGATGCGCACAGTGTACCACAAAGAGTAGGTTATACAAAACATTCTGAATCTTCAGCTAAAAGTGACTTGATCAGGTGGAGGTCATTCCAAAGCCAAGTCTCTAATTGCCAGAACTCTTTGGAACTACACAGCTTCTTTGCTAATTAGATCATTATTCTATTCCATATAGTTTTCAATCAACATCTATTACCTCGATGTGTTCAGCTTCCAGTTTTGAAGTTGCAAAAATGGTGTAAATGACAGTGATAAACCCTTAAATAACTTTTCTGACCTATCTATCTGTCTTCCTTTGCTTTTTGAAGGTATTGCTAGGTGTTAATCGCTAATAGCATTTCCTCTTAAATACACAAAACAACTGAGAGCTTTACACAGCTACATGGAGAGAAAGAAATCTCTATAGTAATTGTATTTGCAACAGTTGGCCAGGGTAGATAGAGTACGTATTCAGAATGAGCTTGCTCTTCATTGTTCTATGAACTTATTTCATAATCTTAATTCTTCATGTACCTAATGGACAAGGCTTCACATAACTACAACTTGCACACTGGCCAGCAACATCATTCATAATTAGAATAAAGAACTCAGGTTTACTTTTCTCACTCAATCTAGAAACAATTTTTCCATATTTTTTTTTGTCCCCAAAGTACTATTCATTCTCTTAACCTCTGTCTTACTAGGAGTATATGCTAGAATCTTCCCTGCCTAAATTTTCATTACACATCTCAGAAGCAGTAAATACAGACCATTTATTACAAGGAACAATAAACAACTGAATGGCCAGAAGGAGAATGAAACTAATCCTTCTCTCCCAAAGTATCTGTCCTCTCTTTTACAGGGCTATCATGTAGCAGGGAAAGAAGCAGAGGAAGAATTCCTGCATTCTTGGGTCACTTTACTAGCAGCAGATAGACTCCAGAGATTTTCATTTGTTACTTTCATGACCACCAATGTTATCTGAAGATTATTACCTATGATTCTTTTGATTCTGTGAAGATTGTAATAAACGAATGCTATTTTTATTTTGTTGATTAGTCTTAACTGATTACAGAGAAAAAACCACACGGATCTCAGTATCCCAAGACTCCCTTCGGGGGTTTGTGAAGCCACAAGAAAAAGGAATTTGGATGGGCAGCAAAAATAAAGAGACACCCCAGACAGTTGCTGAACTTGCAAATGATGAGGAACTTAAAGAACAGATGTCAAACAAGTCAGTGTACCAGGGGACCTGATTTTTCCCTTGAATTCTATGTCTATCTTGCATGGGCCGTTTTTTGGAGAAACACCCAAGCAAGCTCTAAAGGAATTTTTTCCAATCTTGAAAAAATTATACTTGCCTTTTTATAGCAGTTCTTCTGCTATGTTCTCTTACAGTGGTATTAAGCAGCTGGACACAAACCATGCAGTGTAGCATGGAACATACATTGCTTCCAATAGTTACCTGATCTAGTCATTCAGAATGACTACATATCCCCATATTCTTAATGAATTACTACACATCCTTGCGTTAAACAATATAGAATACATCAGCTATGAATCAAGAAAGTAGTCTATGTGCTAAAAAAGCAGATCATTAAAAAAAGAATCTTTCACCTGTAAATTGCATTCCTGAACCCATTAAGATTAATTGTTTCCCTTTATTATAGTTTTGACTTTGAAGTGACCAACTTAAGGAAGAAAAGTATAACTCACAGGCACAGTTATGTGATCCCCATTTCTTGCCCTGCTCAAGGAGAGAGCTACTTGCTTTGCTTCTAGATTGCAGTAACACTGGTGCCTAATTGAACAGACCTGGTTATATGAACCCACACAAAGATCATGAAAAGGCGTGTACCTTCTGTAGAAGTAAGGAAAAGGCAACCACAAGTCTTGTATTTTTAGATTATGTACTTTGTATACCAAGCTTCAATGAGACAATAGCTAATGAACCTCCATACCAGATGAGGGGAATCCAAATCACTCACCTGCTCTTGGAAAAATAAGTGCTACCATCTTCCCATTCCAAGAAAAAAGTTAGCTGGATTTTAATCTTTATCTACAAGCTCTGTATGACTTTAAGAAATCTGCTTGCCTATATACATGGTCAAGTGAACGCAGTTGACATTCTCTCTGCCCTGCATTAGACATTTCAAAGTGTACAGTCACTCAACTGGGCATTTTGGCTGCAATTCATTTCTCTCCTTAGTCAAAAGACTGTCATAATTAACACCCTGACTAACATTAAACAACTGCCTGGAGGCACTATAGCCTACAAAGCACAAATTGAATGAACACTAGGTAGAAATGTCCTTGAGCTTTAACAGAAATTGATTTAGCTAAACTGGTGAAAGTTAAGCACAAACCCTCTTGTGTTGGTTTAATGGTAACAATGGTATAGCTCACAAGCTTATGAGCACAAGAGACAATCCTGCATTGTGTGAGTTTAGAACAGGCAAACTATCCATACAGACATTTTTTAGCTGCCTGTGGTGTAATCTTTTTAGTTCACTTGTTTCTGAAGTGTGGTTCCCTCAGAAGGCAATGATACTAAGTGGCAAACCACTCTCAATGCTGATTTTATAACGTTTCACATAGTAATACCAATGCAGAGTATTTAATTTATTGGCCTAAAAGTTTTCAGAATTCCTGCTCTAACTAACATTGCAGAATTTTGTGCATAGACTCAGTCCACATTTGCCATTATGGGCTATGCTAACCAGTGTTTCCTACTGATCTTGAAGAGAAGTAATGGTCTCAGTGGCAACTGCAAGAATTGCTGAGATTTTTCAGTAG
>CM060564.1:40797395-40982395 GCA_030625065.1 Alectoris magna
TTCACAGTGTCTGGGTTATACAGATCTCCAATTGACATGTGTACGACTAAAAATTCTGTATGAATTCTAGAGTAGCATCAGGCTTCCCAAAATACTTGTAAATACATGCTTTCCTATAGATATGGTGTGCTAAAGTTCAGCATTTAGCATTTTAGTTTACATTATTTGTATTTTGCATTTCATAACACCCTCATACATTCCATTATTTTTACACATGATATATAAGATTTAGATAGTTTTCCTTGGTACGTGCCAGATCTGTGAGTATGGACAAAGAGCAGTAACCATGAATCAGCAATTCTAGGTATATACTAAAATAGAGGAAGTTTTAGAAATCAGTGTGCTGCTTTGAAAACATCATTTTTAATAAAAAATGCTCAGATAATCCAGATGTATCTAACTGTTGCCATTTCCATTTCACAAAAGCAAACACAAAAGAACTGTAATCCAGTTTTCCCAGTGCTCTAACTAACTTTCACTGTTTTGTGCAAATGCAGGTTGAGGTTGCAACCTGGCATATGGCTTAACGTCACACAATTCAACTCAGCCATTTTGCAGGAATGTGACCATACACTGAGCAGTGCATTTTTGTCACTCAGTTCTTCCACACAGGGACACAATCAGCTGGGAAGTAACCTAAGAGTGTTTCAAAGCCCAGAACTATGGTATGGGTGAACACATACACACAAGCAGCTTCCACCAAGGTACAAAACACAAAGATTAACCCCTCACAATGAGGCAACACTGAGGACAGCTGGCATACTGAGCACAAATGGGATGGAGTAAGGAGAGGATGGATAATCAGAAAGCGTATGTTACTGGATTTGATTTGCTTTGGATTTTATCCTTTTTTTTCTTCCCAACCATAGCAGTACTTAAATTCCTAGAGAAACATAGAAAAATTTATTTCACCTGACTTAGAGACTTCCCCTGACATTTCAACTAACCATATATATTTTTTTCTCCACTATGTAGCATATACATGCAAGAAGAATTATTCCATATTGCTGTCCATAGCAGGAGTCTGGTAAATGCATATCTTTTTATATTTGGTTAGCTAAGTTGTTCTGAGAATCTTCTGAAATAAGATTTTAAGCAAACAAAAAACCTAAATCCACTTTTCTGATGGTACACTACAACACCATATATGTGAAGTAATACTAAACATGTGGGATGGATGATTGAAAGGATTTCCCCACAGTCAGCATTTTGCTTTAGGTATTAGAACTGTTTTGCCTGTTAAAAAGAGTTGTCAACTAGTACAGTTTGCTTAGTTACAAGATACTAGGTGTGCTTGTTCAGCTAGCACAAAATACTAATGCAGAGAATCTAATTCTGTGGCCAAGTTTGACCATTAAATCTGACTATGCTCAAAGTAACTTTTAAGCCTTAGAATAAGGCTTCATTAACACACACATTTTTGCATGAGTATTGCCAACCTTAGGTCTCGCAGATCTCCAGCCAAAGCAGGGCACAGAGTCAGAGGTGCTCCAAAACGAACATCCTGCCACCCACCCCCAGAAGAACAACCCTGGGACAGCCAGTGGGAACATTCCATCTGAAAACAGCAGTCACAGCCTACAGTTTTAAAGCTAGATTATAAATTTCCTACCATTACACCTCCTAAAAATCAGGTAGTACCAGCCAGTCTGGCACAGAAGCTATTAGCCAATCATGCCTCTATCTTGAAAATACAGCTTAGAAACAAATTGGGGATTCTTTGTAAGCTAATCTAACAGAGGCTGAAAAATACCAGACAATGCAGAAGAGACTCTAGGAGAAAAAAGAGAACAATGCCTCTCTTCAAGTATGTTTGAGATGCACTGTAAGAATCAAATTAGTGTCCTTCCATGCAATATGCAAAAGAATTTGAATAGTTTAGAAACAGAATTGTTAGTTTAGAACCTGCTTTATGAAGAAAATATGATTTAAGCTCATACTGTGACTCCTTTTTAGTTTAAAGAGAATAAACAATAGTATTCAATGACAAATGAAGGCACTGATTAAAACAAGAAAAATGAGCCTAATGTGAGTAGATCTTACTGGTTTGCCTGGTTTACTCTGCTCATTTGCAAGTAACTAAGTAAAAAATCTAACTTAGCAACTAAATGTTAACAGTGACATTAATTCACACACACAGAGCCCAACCATGGTTGAGTGGTGTTATAAAATTAATCTCCTTTAGTAAGAAGCAAGGTATAACCCACGTGTGGTACTGTCTCCTCCAACCTCACGACTGAAGATGTGCAGAGAGCAGTCAGCACATACACAGTGCGCATTCTTCCTCCTCTCTCTATTCCTGAAAGAAACTGCTTTACGTTACGGAAATGAAAAATAAAAACTCCTTGAAATAGAATGAAATTGAAGATACTGAGTATTAAATAACTTGTGAATTATTACAGCATCATTGAAGGAATGCAGTCACAGATGTCCCGAGGCTTCACTCACCTTCCATACTGCACTCTCTTTTGTAAGGTGCCCTGAGATCTGTGAGTAGGAAATTTTTCACAAAGACTAGATACTCCTAATGAATAACTCATGCCTTTAACTCATTTTTCATGAACGTTGAGTATTGATTTGTGCATTCCAACCAAAATAAGAGTTTGCATAAGCTTAGCGCTAATAAAATTTACACTTCTGTTTCATCTGCATGGCTGAATACTGCTCACTTTCCCCATCTGCCCTACAGTGTCTTACTGCATGTGGTCTGTTACTTTAAGCAGCTAATCTGCTTTCTGTATTTTCCTCCAGGAAGTTACTGCACTTGGTAGTATGCCATGTGCACGTGAAGAAATCATATTTTTCTGATTTTGAGGTATTCTTTGGATAAGAAGCATGTAATGGGTTGTTAATGATGATGTAAAACATTAATTTTCAAAGAAGAATCTCTATATACTTGCTCATCTGTAGAATGCAGAAGTTAGTAAGGAGAATGTATTTCTAGTGACTAGGATAAGCCATCAGGTATGAAGTCTGCAGATCTAACCTGATCTATGGGATGCTATGGGACGCTATGGGACACTAGGCAGATCATTTTGTATTTCTGTTTATCCGCATACAAAATAAAAATGAAAATATGTAACTACACGCATGCATGCTGCAAGGACCTGCCAAAAGGTAACAAAGGCATAGATAAGTGCTTGCAATTTTAAACTCCCATACGAAAGGAAATGGAAGTCTCACTCCCTCTTAGGCACCCTATTAATGCTTTGTGCATGTGTAAAAAAAATACATTTTCTAAAAAAAACAACAACAAAACTGAAAAATGCATCATCATTCCTTCCTGGACTTCTTGCATAGTTTTTAGGTGACTTCTGCATAACGCATGGCTGCATCTCCTCAACACAGCAACCTGCATTCATAAAATGACACTTGGCACTGCACCTGGGACATTGTAACCTCCATGGACTAAAAGGATTTGGTTTGTCTCGTCTCTTCTGATTATGCAATATATGCTAGGAACAAGAGTGTGTGGTGACACGGATCAATGGACTGCACACTGTGTGTTTTGGTCCTGTTTATTTCTTCTCTTCGTTTCTTGTTTCATGTGCTACCTTTAACATTCCTCCTACAGGAAGGCAGGAGCCAAGCGTTTTATTCATCATACTGTACCAATAAAAGGAAAAATCCCTTTTCAGGAAAAAAAAGATTTAAATTCATTAATGAAATTCTAACCATCTCCTCTCATACTGTAAAAAGAATTAACTTTTCTAATCATTAAATGTGAACATCAACAATCACAAATTCTGAGAAGTGTAACAGTGTAAGAAAGAAAACATATTTAATCATGTCTGCTCATCCTTTGTCTTCCATTTGTCCCCCCCCAGCTACGCACCAAGAAAATAGAATAAAGGAAATCTCAGGCAGGGATGATGACAACACTTCAGCCAAATGACAAACAAAGTAATTTGTAAAGAATATTGTAGAAAGAAGCCTACTAAAAGATTTCCAACATGAAATTTAACAATCTGTCAAGCACCACACCCAGAGGAAAGTTGGGAGTCACTCAGCATTGTATCATTTGTACTCATACAGTGAATTACCAATGTAAACCACATTAGGTCCACAGGGACATACTAGTGCCTTCTCACTGCATATTAACTTTAAGTCCTAAGGCATTCAGAGGGATAATGGTATTCAGCATACAGTCAGGTCTCAAAGGAAACCAAAATGCATCATGTGACAGCTGTATGTATGTTTCCTCTCATATTTATGTAACATATATGATGCATACACAAATAGAGAAATATTTAATTGTCTTGAAAGAAAAAGAGAAGTGGCAACTGTTGGAGGAGAAATTATTCATGAAATCCCAATTTCAATGACTTCAGTAACTAACTCTCATTGATTTCAGTAGAGTGACTTCAATAGGAATCTTAAGACTTTAGTGCTACTTGCACATTCAAAAGTCATTCAAAATTTTGTGTCCTGCATAAACACTAAAGGTAGCTTGTTTCAGCAGTCATTAAAAGGAAAACCAGGAGTTCAGAGAAAGCAAAAAAAAAAAAAAAAAAGTAATTATAGGCATAAAACCCCTTACAGTTCATGGCACTTCTTGCTTTCTCAAGCAAGGTTGTGGAAGAGGAAGGGTTTTCCGGAGGAACTAGTAACATGAATTGGTTCTCATCTTCAGAAAGGCCATGTTGTTGATTCTTTGTACTGGTAAAATTAATGCGAGTCACCTGAAATTGTAACTTCACTCTTAGAAGGAAACATGGCTGCCCATGCCACATCCTGCACTTACATGAGACCAAGTATAAGGAAGAAGCATCAGTTAATAAACTCACATTATAAACACACCTCTCAAAGAAGAGGAGTTACAACTAACTAATCAACCTTCCTCTTTAAACTGTCTGCCACTACAGCCATTACACAGCATATGTCACCAAACAAGAGAAGAAAGACTGCAATTCCCAAGAAATCATGTCAAGACACTTCTGCAATGGAAAAGTGGATAGTTAAAGCATTACTGGAACTCCAGTTAACAGCTTTTGAAATCTCAGGAGTGGAAACAGTGAACACAGAGGCAAACAAAATTTCTTGGCCTATGGATAGAAACACAGAGATATCGGAAATCAGAGAGGGTAAGGCAGGAGTTGGGCAAATATTATGGTTTTGAACTCCTGACACTTTAGTCATAGTTAAAAAGCCACCAAAAAACATTATTTTTCAACAAGAGGCACCCAGCAAGATTCTATGTGTGGTAGGAAGCAGGGCACTTCACTTAAAGATAGATCCTAATCACTTTTAACCAATCACATAACTCTGATATTAAATAAATAGATAAGTACACACCTACGGGATCTGGATGCACAGTGGAGGTGGCTGAAGATGCATCCAAGATAATTTTAGGTCAAAACCTTCTAGGACTGAAAAATAATCCTGAATCACATGGGTACTGGAGATAGGAGCAAGCTACTGTCTTTGCAGCTGTTCATGATAAAAATGTGGTTCACACTGCTGCTTCTCCTATGCATTTTCTGCTCTTGTTGAAAATACCAGTTATTGAGATTTAAAACTTGAAAGCCACTGAGTGTTCATAATATCATGTGGAAGGATGTGAGAGTTCACTGTAAAACAGAGTAGGAACTTCTTGGTGCTGGAGCCAAAAGGATCAGTCATGTTATTTCTTGCATCACCTTGGGGAGCACTGTTAGCAGGAGATGAGTCAGGAAATCTGTGTTTAAATATCTTTCCCCACAAGACCAGGAATATGAGAAACCTGGAGCAGAAGCACTGGCATTTCTTGCTGACATGTGAAGGAAAGAAGCAGACCTCAGGCTATCTTGCGTCCTGGAAAGCAACACACGGGGCATCATCCTTTTTTCCCCATCTGTGACCTTCTCCACCTTGAAACAGTAAATACGTTTGGTGAATACATATACGTTCCAGACATGTGAAAGGCACGTGTATGTTCTTGGAAGCATCAGTTCCACACACCATCTGCCTTCCCACAGAAAGGAGTGCATCTCACATCACCTTGTTGATATAAAGCACACTGGCCATGCTTTGATCATAACCTTACTATGGAAGGTGAAGGCTGGTCACAGGTTCCTACTCTGCTTCACACTGAATTCTCAGTAGGAAGATTTGATATCAGATGTGGAGCATGTCCAGAGAAAGGCAACAAATCTGGTGAAGAGTCCAGAGAACAAGTCTCACGATGAGCACCTGAGGGAACTGGGATTATTCAGTATGGAGGAGGTTCAGAGGAGACCTTTTCGCTCTTTACAACTCCCTGAAAGGAGGCTGTGACGATATGGGAGTCAGCCTCTTCTCCCAGGTAAATAACAATATGACAAGAGGGAATGGCCTTATATTGTGCCAGGGGATGTTCAGCTCAGATATTAGGAAAAAATTTTATCTGAAAGAGTAGCGACATACTAAAACACGCTACTTGGGAAAGTGGTAGAGTCACAATCCCTGGAGGCGTTCAAGAAAAGGGTAGATGTGGCACCAAGTGATGTCACTGTGTGGTCTAGAGTGATCACAGGCATGGGCTGGTGGTTGGACTCAGTGATCTTAGTGGTCTTTCCAACCTTAATCATTCTATGATTCTAAGTGGCAGAGACCCAACACATAACAACCTTAACCTGCAGGTTAAGAAAAACATACACATAAGTATATTTATTTGCTGGAGCAACAACAGTGTCATTTACTTGAACTTTAATTCTGGAGTTCAGTCTTCTTAAGCAGAGGACAGATAGATATCTCTAATTTTTCCCTTGTTCCAGTAGCAGTCACTCTAAAACAACTTTCCTCCAATATATAATAATTTTCATTGGTCACTTATTTCTCCTAACAATTAATATGAACACCTTGAATTGATAAGCGTATGAAAATGATTAAGAAGAGAGTTTGGAGTAAGACCATGCTGAAAACTGGTGAGGCACAGTATTGCACACCTATAGGCTGTTTGTGAAGGTCAGAAGAATATCTGACAGCACAGCCCCAAAGAGATGACAAGAAAGGAGAAAATAGGCCAAGGCATTAAACACTTTTTTTCCAGCATCATATGCAAAAGTCTGTTTGGAGGCTCAATTGAGCATTTTCATGAAAATTCATTCTGTTGAACAGTGCTAATGGTGGCATTGCCTCTTTCTGAGGGAATCATACTGTGTAAAATGTGCTTGAGAAACAAGAGGAAGCTGACAAAATGAGCTTGGATGTGAACGATAAACTCGTATTTTTTGACAGCTGAATGGCAGACTATAGAAGAATGTGAGGTATGTCAGGAATCTTTGACTAAGCTTAAAAAAATTTCATCTTAAAAATGATTTCTGATGCCAGATTTCCAAGAGCAGGCACTGTATATTCTGTATAGTATTAATTGCTTTTTATTGAGATTACTTCTTGCCTTGTCTGGTCCTGAAGCCAAAGCCCTCCATGATCCCTCTAGATTTTCCAGGTGAGATGGACAGCTGATTTTTTTTTCCCAGAAGTTTTTGGATGACATGGTTTGCATAATCCTTTCACAATCTGTTGTTCTATTCCCCTGTAAGGGGAACAGGATAAGGAAATCAAGTGATGGAGGCGCCCTTTCAGAGAGAGGAAGAGAAGTAATTATCATGAGAATAATTCTGGAGAGGGAGCACCTCAGGCAAAAACAGATGTTCTGAAGAACAAAAAGACAGCATCTAAAACAAAACTGAATTAGTTGTAGGAACACTACTACCAAAAACACATTCATCTCAGTCCCAAAGGACTAGGGGAAAAAAAGAAAAAAAAAAAAAAAAAAAAAAAAAGCTTTGAAACATACTACTTTCTATAGCTCTTCTATAGATGCAGTCATGACATACATACATACGCACTATGCAAATACTGATGAATCAGAAAACATTCCATGGTGGGGTATTTTTCTGCACCCTGACCCATCGTCTGGCTGTACATATATATAAATATAAAAAAGAAAACTACATATATGCATCACAACTTTTTTACATGAACTTTTGTTTCAAATGTCATTTAATTGTGTAATATCACAACATTAGAGTTGGCTTGAACATTGATGGTGGTTACCTATGCATTACAGTAGCAAGTCTGCGTACATCTTTAAGGTACACACACTTCTCAGTAAAGAACACATTTAAGTAACACACAGTAGAATAAGCATGACGTCTCAACAGCCAATTTGTGTCATTCTAAAATGACACAAAACTTTACCTGTATATATAAGGCAGAATTTTTTAAATGTTTCTGATTCACTTGAATTCTGGTCATTTGATGGTTTTGGCTATTTTTGTTTGACAGACTTTGGGTTTGGTGTTGGCAGAAGTAATACAATTAGGACAGTGTCATCTCCATTAAGAACAGGATGCTTGAAGTAAATGCCCTCCATTGACTTATCTAACCCTCCTGGAACAGTTTGCCAGTGTGCGAAGTTAACAGAATTTTGTACGTCTTAAAGACACAAGTTTTAAACAGTCCAAGCTGTCATACTTTACAGTGCAGAGTGCTAAGTATTCGCATAACCAAGAGTAGAGATTTCCTAGATGGACACCTCTATGCTCAAGAACTTCAAGAATAATCTGCTTCTGCAAGCTTCATATTGGTAGAACTCTGCAAGTGTTGGTAACTGCTTAAAATTTTCTATAACCGACCATTTGTAAAACCAAGTTCATGATGGGCTGTGTAATTCTGAACAGAGGCTGTGCAAAATTCTGAAGTACATACTACTTTGCAAGGAATTTTCATGTTAGGGAGAGGGCCAGAATCACAGTCATAATTTTATCAGAAGTATTTAGCAGTCAGCTATGTTAGCATCTCCATATCTTCACCAATTCTAGTTTTGTTATTAGATGTTCTTTGACTTTCCATGATCAGACTGCCAGAACGGCACAGCCAACTTGTTTTGTAGGCCCTACAAAGCAGGCCCTGGATCATAACTGTAGGCCTATTTTTAGTTTGACTTCAGAGGTTTTAAAGCTGTCTCTCCAGAGGCAAAAGATCAGTTAACTGTGCACTGTGATACGTGGCTCCCTACCCATAAATATCTTATTAGTACAGTAAAGAGAAGTAGGCCTCTTAAATCCATGATGGGGATATTAGTATATTAACACAGGATCCATAGCCTACAGAGAACTATGCATGAACACATATGTGTTAATCTAATATATCTAATCTAATCTATATAATTTCTATTGGTATATATCTAGGTAACTTCTACAAGTGGCTGAGTAGTCTTACATTTTCCGGTACTTAGATGAGAGGCTGGTAAGAAGTCTCGTCTAAGACAAGCCAAAGACTGAGAGAACCTGGCAGAATATAAACCACAGAAAATGAGTAGACTGAAAAGCATCATTACATCCTGCTGCCATTGCAGAGATAAAGGGAAGCAAAAAGTAAGGTTGTAGTAAATCAAGAGCTTAGGGAAAAAGAAATTAATACTGCAGGTAATGTCCGCATATTTTGCATCAGTGTGTTGGAAATACGTACGGGGAACACAGTAGTTCAAAGGTTTGAGAAATTTCTACTGATGAAGATTTATCATTGATGAGAAACTATGACATGCTAAGACTGCTTCTAAAAATAAGGGGGGGGGGGGGGGGGGGAACAAAAAACAAAACCCAACAGATTAAATGTAGCTTCAAAGTGCTTGCAAATTCTTTTAAACACAACGTAAAATCTAGCTGTAGCTAAACTGGAGTCGGTAAAATGAACATAACAAGTGGGCAGTGAGCAGAAATGTAAATTTAAGCACAGGCAGTCATTCTTCCTTTTTTCCCCTCTAACACTATTAAAATATTATTTATAATATTTGTTTCTACCTGTAATTGTGAATCTAAACACAGTATTATATTCAAGTTCCCTACAGAGAATCATGTGTACGAGCAACTGATAGCCATTGTTCATATTCTCATCAGGATGCATTTAGAGTACCCTGAATAGCTGATAATCCAACAGTGTAAACATTGTAAAAAAACATATATATATATATTACAGAAATCATTTTATAATACACCATCATAACATATTTCCAAAAATTTTAGTCCTGATTTGGATAACTGAGATTGACAGTGTAACAAGCAGTGATTTCCTCTGGCCTTAAACAAATAGCAGAGAATTCAAGGCATGTTCAGGATTGTGAACCTGCTACACACCCCCTACCTGCAAAGGAGGGCATCCCAGGCAGGCAGATGGTTGATCAAGTCCTTCCCCTGCAGAAGAGGTCAGGACAGAAAGAGAGTGGAGATGCTGGGCCACCTCGAGCCCGCACAGGGCAGCTTGAGCAGTGCTGCAGCGAGCAGCAGAGGGCTGACATGTGACAGATCCTGATTCATGTCCCAGGTCTTCCTCCATATGCTTTGTGCTCCAGTGATCCTGTTTTCCTCAAAGGCACCAAAACTTGCAAGTAACAGGAGATTCACCACATCTTTAAGATACACAGATGTCTAAAGAAGAATATGGCTTAGCATCCATGAATTCATACGCAAATCCCAGCCCCAAATGTTTGCCAGCTACTGAAGCCTGTGACAACTTTTTCCTTGCTCAACTAGAACATATATCAATTTATTTACACATTTGTTTTTTTGTTTTTTTGTTTTTTTAATTTGCTTTAGGTTGATACTTCTTTTTCCTTTAATTACCTGACAAACAGTAATATAACTGCATAAATTTTGCCTGAGGTGAAGGTTGGAGTTGATCCTAATCACTAGCTAGAGATATTGTTCTGGCTAAGTTAGGCAGAACACATTTGTACCGTATGCCTGAACAATGGCTAGGCACTACAGTTAAGGATTCCTTTTAGCAGTTGTCGATTTGATTAACCCTTTTCTAGATTATCTAAGAATACATTTTTTTGTGTTTTACATTACCTAATCTGCATGAAGATATAAAGGCAGAAGCTGTGAGCGGACTCTGAGCTCTGCAGAGCAAAAACATATGCACGGAGACATGACTAGCTTTCAAAGAAAGTATATGCAAGTTTTTGAAATGCACACGAGCACCTCCTTACATACACTATACAATTCATTCAGAAGTACTGGTTTTATTTCCAGAATAAACCACAGATCTTCCTGTCCCCGACTTGAAGTAAGGAATCAAAAGTGTAGTCCTGGAAGTATAAGAAGGTATCAAAGTTGAAGGAAAGAAAAAAAGATAATATAAATGTGCCTAAAATATATTTAAAAATTCAACTGCAACTGGATGTCATCTGAGAAAACTGAGTATTATTTTGGTGGGAATTTACTGAAAGGAAAATGAATTCTCCAGTAAAGGGGAAACACAGTTTTTTAGACAGTTCTTAAAATCCTCAAGCTATTTCACTTCTGTTTCACACGTTTTGTGAAACCTGAAGTTTCTCATGATATGACACTACCTACATAAGATGTACTTCATTCCAAGGAGCCATCAAAACTTCCCTAGGACCAAAACATTTAACCTAACACTGCAACTCCCTGACATTCTGCAGTATTATGCATGATTTGCCCTTGCTTTTTTTTTTTTTTCCCATCAGAGTCTGCTTATATAAGCTTTTTTACTTAGTCAAGCTTAATTCCCAGTCTTGAACTACCCTTATAAGCAAGATTCTTAACAGCATCCCTGGACAGAATGGTATTCTGGCACATTTAAAGATGGTACGATCAGATTTTCTGGTAAATTACTGCGGAATTTTTCCTCAGGTAAGAGCATTCTCAATAATTTTCTCCCCAAAGTATGCACATTTAACAAAAAAACAACTAGTAGTTAGTCACTCACTACTAACCACTGAAAGAAGTCTGAATCAAACTCACAGAGAGGACCAACCAGATCTGTCCTTTCAAAGCTAGAGCTTTGATTTAAATCTGAATTTTCCAGCTGTTATTTAATCTGAACAGCACACTGCGCCGGTTTAATACATGATGATTCTGCAGGCTAGGCCCAAAGTATTACAATTAATTCATTCTAAAAAACACTTAGCCCTTTTGGCTTAAAAGACCACTTAATTCACTCCAGTGATCCCTTAGCCATCCATCTCTCAATCTATTCTGCTCCTAAAATGAGATTTCTTTACTACTGGTAGTATTCTTTTCTACGAATCCAGTCAGAACATAGTTTTACATGCACAAGTAATTTGTTTCGCAGAGATCATCATGTCTTATAACTTCCCACATTTCAGCCATCAGGTTTGTTTGTTTGTTTTAATGTACTGAAAAACTACATCACAGTTAATAAGGTGTTTGCATGCCAGCTATATGCCTTCCAAAACCCTGAAGAGACTCATCAAGAATCCTTAGAACGTCAGAATCACTCAGACTCAATTCATGAATCTCTCATCATGGAAATGCACAGGAGACTTTCTGATAACAATGAAGGCTCCTATTGGCATATATAAACATAAATAACAGAGGTCTCTACCTTTTACATCAAATAGCATTTCTAGCAGATAAAAAAAATATGGAGGAAATATAAAAAATTATGCTTACTAGTGAAGAACATGTCCACTGTTTCCAACACTTAAGTCAACATTAAACATTTTTCTTCTACCAAAAACTGTGTTTAACATTGCCAAAGTCAGCTTAGGAATCTGTGCTGAGGCACTTCACTTGGAGCTCACAGTGAGAGAGACACATGTTTTTCACAAATGCAAATTTCTCACAATCAGTCCAGTCTGACTGCCTCCCACCAAACTTACAGCTTAATTAGTGCTTTCAGAAACAATTTTCAAAACTTAAAACCCAAAGATTTTTGTTTAGTATTACAGGACAGGTATTTCCATTCTCCTTTCTTCAGGTCTGCGTTACTACAGCTGGAAATAAATCATTAACAACACGTTAATGTAAATATAATATCAAAATATTGGCAAACTTGTAGCAGCATACCTATAACCCATATATGCAGTAGTGGCCTTCTAAAATTACTTAACTTCAAATCCTTAAAAAAGCAATCCATTAAGAACTTTACAAGGAAAGTGCCCAAGGCTAGTTTAGAGGCTGATTGATGTTACTAAGACACATTACAAAAATAGAGGTTAAAAAATACGTAATAAAAATCTCATGCTCGATAAAAAATGTAATACTGTGACACATAGCTTTCACATAAAATATGGTATTTCATGGTATTTTTATACTAATCTCTACTACTATGCTTTTACTGAACTAAGAGGAATAAGAACTCAATGTACTCGTTTTCAAGGAAAACATTTTGGAAGCCTATACTGTTCAGCATTAAACTTATTCAGCAAGAACACTGATTCTGTAGCACCTTAATGGTTATATTTCTGCTTTTAATTCTACATGTTTTGTTGCTTGTCAAAGGAACACAAAGCCCAACTAAAAGAATCACAGAAGCACTCTGTTTTATGAGGTTGGTGAAAATAAATTTGGGAATCTGCAAGAGCTAAGGAGAGGGCAGAGAAGATGGATGAAAACTGTAGAACCTGGGTGGCCTGAAGTTGAAAGATGTGCACTTAAGTGCCCAAATAAAACGATGGGAGGGGGAAAGGGTGGAAAAACCTTATGTGCACATACACATATAGAAGAAAGGAGAACAAACAGCATACAGCTCAGATCTGCTCTTTTCTAGGAGTTTCTTCTGGGAATCTGGTGAATAAAAGAATACAAAAATCAAACCTCTGTCTTCTTAGCTTTTACTGAGCACACTCCACACTGGCAAGCAACTGTATACAGAGCTTTCAAACACGCACTGCTGTGTAGGAGTGATGACTGAGTGCCCTCCAGGCACCTCAAATGCAATGCTGTCACTTCTAGTCACTACTCAGCAGGGCTAATGCCATACCTGTTATGACAAGAATCAGCCACTTAAAGGCACCACACCTCTGCCCCCACAACGCATACTTGGAAGAAGGTATGAGCCGCACAATAACGTTTTAGGTGTTGCCAAGGAGAAGCAATCTTTCCTATAAACACTGAAGAGGTGAGAAGCACCGAAAATTAATAAACTCCGAGAGAGTACTAAATGGAGGAAGACTGCTGAGTGCGAATAATTGCTATGATTTTACAGTAGTTCCTCTTCTGTATGGTCAAAGTAAGAGATTAAGATGCCATTTGACCAGGCTACACTGGGTTTTAGTTGTCAGCCTAAACCTGCCATCTGGTGTTAAGATACAGCAGATCACACCCCAGATGTGTTCCTTCAAACAAATTACGCTTCTACCCCCTTCCTCTCTTTCTGCAGTGGAAGCACAGGAGAGGATCTATCAGAGATGCAAATTAGCAGAAGTTTATTTCTTAGCAGAGCAACTGTAAGTAATAACAATCACATCAACAGGTAAAATTTCACACACATGCAGAAAAAAATTAATTAGTGCTCCACAACCTCCATCTGTCAGTACTTGGTGCCATGGAAATATGTCTGCGGTTGAGGAAGGAGGTATGAATTTCTCGCTAGCAAAATATGCAGGTTGGCCCACCTCAATCGTTTGAAAGTCTACTGAAAACCCTGTATTTGTTTCAGGGCACTGTAAGTTTTGAAATCTTTGTCTCATTTCTTTACTTCTTTCTGTCGCAATATCTCATTCCACAATTGGGGTGGAGAAGGGTTATGCAGCGCTATCATTTGCACCTCATTAGTCTTGGGCTGGAGCTTTGAGAAAGCTGATACTCCCTCTAAATTTTTACAGATGCTTCTAATTTACCAGTTCATGGCTGCACTACTAGGAAAGACTTCCTGCCACTAAACTGCTTGCTGGCATGTAAGCTGAATTTCAAAATCCCTGAAAAAAGTAAAGCTCTGTGGTGCTCACTTGCCTTATTCTTGAAGGGAAAAAAATGTATCCTGAAAAAACACAGTAAAACTCTTCACTTCTAACCTGTGAGACTAAAGCCCTTGGAAATATTTCCTTAAAATTGCAGCATATCTTGATTTTGAAACTCCCTGCAAAAATGTTCATTAACAGGAAGGCATTTGTGGAGGTGTTTGTGGTGTAAATCAGTATTATGACATACTAACTAAGTAAGCAATTAATCTTCAGAAACCTTATGTTTTGCCAAAATCCTGGTATTTTCTTTGATTTCTTAGATGACACTTTCATAATCTTTTCAAGGTATTAGAAGATTTATAAGAGATACTGTCCATCTCCACAGTGTCATACTGTATACTCTCTTCCACAAAGGGTGAGAACTGTCTTTGGGATTCCTTTTTCTTTTAATTATGAACTCTGACAGGAATTTCTTTTTGCATTACTTAATATTTTGCCTTGTTTATAATGGTTTTGGTGAGTTTTCCGAAGTTCTGAGCAGGTGACACTGGTCTGTTCTTAATCTTTAGTGCTTTAGTAACGTTAAGGCTAATGACGAGGGACACAAATCCCCTGATGGAACTGAATGCATTCCAAGCTCCCCGACCCACTCAGAGCAGTAATCCCCTGCAGCTGGAATTTACTTACCACCATGCACAGCTAATACATTTTTTAAAAGCTAGTCACTAGTGACAAATGTAAACTGGACGGAGCAGCTCTCATCTTCTATCCCCAATCTTCTCTCATAACCCTGAGACTTGCTATTTCAGTGATGGATATGATCTGCCTTTTAAAGCTACCAAACTAGAGTTGTATAGCTTCACTCTAAGTGACTAGAAGGTTTTAAAAGCATCTTCAGCTGTCAGGCTAGAACAAAAACAAAAAAGGTCATTCTTTACACAAACATTTCACAACTGGGAAAACCATCGTAGCTGGCTTTATCACTACCATTCTCAACCTACTATTTATTTAGATATTACATGCAAGCCATCTGTACAACACAATTACAGTATCTGCTTGATGTTATTAAGCTGCTTGCTGCTTTCTGTTGTCTTAATAAAACTGCTGCTTGACATGGGAATGAAATCCAAGACTGGGGTTCAATGCTGCTGGTGATAATCTGTTCGAGTTCAAAAGCACTCTGAAGGTCCATCCTCATAGCACAAATCTTCCATGCTATGCTATAAAGGCAGACTTCCATGCAGTTTCTCCCACTTAACACTGCAAAGGGATACTCAAATTTACACATGGGCAAATTGCAACACAATCAATTTTTCCAGATATTCCAAGGAGTGGGAGGGTTATTTCTAAATAAGCATCCTCTTCTCACCAGCTTCCACAGAAGTCCACAGCTGAAGAACCCAACATTAAAAGCATGCTCCAAAGAAAGCAGTGAAATGCAGATGGAAAGCTGAACTCTAAATGTGAAGAGGAAGATTACATTGCTTGGAGGAAAAGAAAAAAAAAAAAACAACTAACTTCATGATGACATAATTATAACAAAATAGCCCTGACAGGAATGAAAATAGAAAAGCCCTGACGGTAGACTAATTGTTTGATCTAGTTTTTTAAAAAAATAAGGGTTAGTGTAGCACCTTATTTCTGTTTATTAAATTTCCCAGATAACTGGCATTAATTACCATGATTTAAGTGATATTACCAATAGGACTTGGAAATAGCTACCAAAACACTGACTACAATACTTAAATTTCATTAGATTTAATTACTGCAAAGTTACATCTGGTGAGGGAAACATAATTGTATAACTATCCTCAGCATTTTAACTTGAGTTCAGCCCCTGCATATTACATACTTAAGCATCTAATTTAGGTCCTAAAATTCACTCCAGTTAATAACATGTAACTAGCAGAAACATAAAGAGACAGTGACAAACAGGTCTCTATGAATTAAAATCAGGTCTAATTATGTGACCTTTCTGTGTCCCTTAGAGCCCTCCTGAGGGCAGGTATTTCAAGCAGTCTTGGTGACCAGTCTCAACAGTAACCACGCAAATGGAATGTGTAAGATGGGGGGAAAAAAACCATCTCCGGGACTAACGAAGAAAGCAGAAAACCATTTGCTTTATAATCAAGGTTCTGTTCCATTTTCTTCCTTTTCCTTCTTCATGTCACTGTCTTATTTCCATAGTTTAAAAACCAATGAGACAGCCTACAGATAATTAAACAAAAACCTTTATCTCTCTAAATTTCACTTTGAATATTGCGCCATGGGATTTCAAAATAGTGCATACAATTACAAACACACACACTCTCTTTTGCGTGTTGTTCTGCTCGGAACTCAAATATTAACCTGACACCAATGCAAGATTTAGAAGCACGCTGGACTCCCAACATGCTGAGGATGGATAAATGGTGCTTTATGTTGAGAATGTCCTTGCTTTCACAGTCACAACTGTTTGTTAATACCGCTACTACTGCAAAGGTTTAACAACAGTGAGTATTTTTAAGGATGGCTTCCTAAATGCCTAGCATTGTGTATATATCTTTAACCCCAATCATTATCTTAGATAATTTACAGCAATACATACACTCAGGTCAATGTTTTAGTGCTTACTAATTGAGTGTGAAATCTGGCACAAATTTTAACGCAACGGAATTGAGCTATGGCAACAATATTCTGTAAATACACAAGAAATGCAGTTTGTACCACACATCAGAAAAATGAGATCAAAGTAAACTTGGAATTCTCTATTAACAAAATATCATTTAAAAATAGAATCCAGTGCTCTGCTTTAATCCACAGTAAAACTGCTAATGTAAACAAAACAGAAAATTGTACCAAGTACAAAAAAAAGGTAGAAATCCTTCTAAGAAAGCTGAAATCCAAGCCTTTGCAGTACTCACAACTAACATAACATAAAAAAGAAGAGTAAAAACAGGGATGACCCTTAATAGTTCATGTACTGCACCAGCTCCGTCTGACAAGAAATTCCTCAGCTCTATGACTTTACCAGTAAGCGGGTTCCCGTTCCTAAGTCCACACAAACACTCAGAAACAGACTTACAGACAGGCACAAAACAGAAAATTGAAATTCCTAACTTAGTATAAACCTCCACATGGCCACTGGCAGGCCTTGTGTGAAACGAGTACTGTCTCTTTAAGCTAAAGGACCTGCTACACTTAAGCCGTCTGTAGCCAAGGAAAAGTTCTGAAGTTAAACTCTCAGGAGCAAACATTTTCTACTTGTGAAGTAAACTCTGTTGAAAGACAGCAGACTACGGTCCCACCAGTAAAAACAGGAAAGTTTTCAGCCAGTGACAGCTCTGCCTACAGACAAGGAAAAAAAAAAGTGTCACAGACTCACTTTATTAAACCATATGCTCATTGCCCTGTGAAGAAAGCAGGGTCACTAATTAGTTCATTCTGTGAAAGAAGCCCCTCCTGATCCCGTTGACTTTTGTCCCCCCGGTTAGCTCAAGCTATTTCTGTCATGCAACTTGAAAATCACTGGAGGGAAGAAGATCGCCATAACAACCGCTGAAATGATCTTGTGGAATGTGTCTAGTGGCACTGGAATAACCTGAATATGTGCTCCAGATGTGTCGGCTGTCACGGAAAAAGTAAACACATCTGATGGACAACGTATGACTGGATGGCCTCACGGTTGACTCCAGAGAGTTGGGATTGAGGGGAGGGAAAGGAAAAGAGGCAGGGAAATGGAGTCAAGGGCCAGGCAAGAGTCACCCTGTGGACCTGTGCAGCCTGGCAGGCTGAGAGGGGCGAGGACTGGGCTTGATTGTTCCCTTTCTGTCCCTCCTCTGAGTGGCCTCTGTGGGACTGCTGCAGCCTCTGCAAATTTCTGTCTGGCACGGGCTTGTGAGCTTTTGGGAGCAAACTGAAATATGAACTTCTAGGGGGAGGGGGAAAGGAAGAGGGGTTTCATGATGCTTTGCTTCCTAATGCTTGTGTGTCAATAGTGTTTTTTATTTTTTCAAGGCATTCTGCTTCTACATTCCCAGTCCCTTCTCACAGAAATAACTTGGCCTGTCGCCTTCCCGATACTATAAAGCAACGTATTTATCGCATTGCTGAAAAGGGCAGGCCTGAGGATAACTTACATTTTCAAAAATTGGGCTTAAGTTGCCCCTCACCCCGCCCTCCCCCCAACACAGACATGCAACCAGCTTATCAACCTTTTTCAACATGACTTCTAGTAAGTAATAAATAATATCTATTTATAGTTATCAACAGCATGTACCTGTATTTCCAAGGAAAAGAAAACTTGAGGAAATAATCTGTGTTACGGCTATCGTCCCTTTCAATTCGTCCCTAACAGTTTTTAAAATTATGATGCAGCTGTTCCACAGTTAAAAATATATATCTAAACGGCAGTTTTATTCTCCAGGCTTTATGATCCCAATCTAAAAAGCTATAAAAAATTGGTAATCACAAACATGCACCTGGATGAGGCCCTTATGAAGATACCACGGATTGTAGAATGGTCTGCCTGAACAGATGACGCTGTGGCGTAAGGAGATCGGTACAACACCATAGCACTAAGAAAGCATTTTGCCATAATTTCACAGAGGCGGGAGTAAATCCATAGGCAGAATATCAAGAAAAACGGTCTTGAATTTATTCTGTGCAGCCGAGATTGGCTCAGCCCAAGACTTCAGACAGGAACACACACAACTTCTGCCTTTGGAAGAAGTACTCTATGTTCAGGCACTCTGGGGCTGGATAAAGAAAACTTACATCTGGGGCCAATTTCTGCTAAACTCAAGTGAAATTTAACATGTCATAGGAATTCCTCCATACATTCCATAATAAAAAGAGAGAAAGAAAATCTTGAAAAAAGTCTAACATTAAAAGTTGTACAGAAGAACTCTAAAATACAGTCATAAAACAGATTCATGCGGTCCTTTAAGAAGTTATTTATCTGTTTGCTAAACAGGTTTTAAATAAATATTTGAGTATCAAAAGTCATTAATTTTATAATTATTCCTCAGTTACGAATTTACCAAAAAAAAGTCCATGCTGCCAGATCCCTTCCTACTTTATTTATCCGGCTTCACAATCTTTCAAACAATATAAACTTGGAAAAGAAAAGCAGCGTAGACCCCTTCCTCCAAAAAACACATACCAGAAATTTCTCATACCGTATACCAGAGTGGAAATAGAAGAATTCAGTTAATTAGAGAGAACTGCACTTACAAAGTGCCTGACTGCAAACAATTCACAGCTCTTGTTTGTCTAGAAATGAAGCTGGCTTCAAAACACATTGACATTTTAATTAACTGGAAGAGAAGATCACATGGTGGCACTTCTCAAGATGGCTGACCTGAAAAGGTTTCAAAGATTTTGTGATTACCTCTTTTGGAGTAAGATATCAGCAGGTCTGGGAAAAGAAATATTATTAGTTGACAATAATGAAAGTTGTGGTGGACTAGCCGTAATAAGCAGCAAATTAGCAAATCTTCAACAGGGCTCCCTGTTTCCATATTTAGATATAGTTAAAAATATTATCCAGACAACCAGAGAACTAATCATCTGGAGAGATGCATGGCAAAAAGACAAAGTTGCATCACTGCTGATCTCTTCACATAATCTTCCACGCAATGAGACCTCATTGGGAAAAGACTGTAGAAAGCCAAAAATTTGCCTTTCATAGGAAACTCTTTGTCTTCCAAGAAAACACAGCAAAACATAATGCTGCCAAACAGCAAGCCAAGCAATGTAAATGATCACAGATTTCTAACAGTTAATGAATGAGAAAAAATACCTAAAAAGAACAAAAGAAAAAATGCTGTCTTTCTTATGATTTTTTTTTTTTTTTTTTTTTAGCCTAGTGTGGTTAATGTTAAATTATAATCCTGGTAACAAGACATAAAGGCCCTAGATATCACGCGGCACTAGGAGGTCAGACTCCTATATTCAGTAAGACTAGAATGAACCACTTTGTTTTTCATCGAGTCAGGAATAACAGATTCTAAGCATTGAACTTTTCTTCATTTCGGACCTGCAATCAGTATAACAGTTAAAATACTCTTGGCAATACCAAATAGATCAGCTGCATATGACCTCAGTCGTTGTGCTTAGTAGGCACTGGTAAGACCCTGCTTATACCTGAGATGCCTACTCGAGTGGCTGACTGGGCCAACGCAGGCTCAGGATACAGTTATAAGAAATTAAACAAGCAAGCACTTTTTCTGTGGAATAAATTAGATTCCCTCTATGTTAAGTGGTGTGGGCATCCTGTCTACAAATTACAAAAGTTAAGGAAAGAAACAAGTAAAAATGCTCCAAACAACCTGAGTACACTACCACCACAAAATACTACCAGTTAATAAACTCTCAAACAAACATAACACAACAGTAATAATAGTAATTTAAAGCTGCATTCCATGTCCTCATCCAGGAACAGGCAGGGGCTGCAGGGGCTGTGTGAGACAAGACTGGGGCTATCCCATGTCTGACACGGCCACTTCCGCAAGTCCCACCATCGGGCATGGCTGGATTCTGCAGCTACACGTGGGTGCCTTGGCAGAAATGAGATTGGGCAAAAAGCTGCATAGGCAGTGAGATGTTAAAAAAAAGAAGGGTAAGAAACAGGTCAGAGAAGGAGCAGGAGGAGGTTCTCCAGTAGAGGCCACTACAGTGAAGCAGCTTAACGCTACAGCCCTTGGAGAGAGCCACACTAGAGCAGACATCTACATGGTAGCCACTGGAGGATCCCGTGCTACAGCAGGTGGGTATTCCCCAAAGGAACTGTCAGGCATGTGGAGCCCATTGAGAGATGTGCCCATAGAGGGAGATTTTTCCTGAAGGACTGCAGCCCGGGGAAAGATCCACACTGCGGTAAGTTAAGAGCATGAGGAGAAAGAGGCAGCTGGTGTGGACTGACCACAGCCCTCATTCCCCATCCTTCCTGTGGTGCTTGCAAGGAACAGAAGAGTCCGGAAAGAAGGTGTGACCTGCTGGGGTGGTAGTTTGGCTCTTAGCCATTGCCAGCTCAACAAATGTAATATAACCATCTCATAGACTGAATGCAAGACAAGGGAAGTGCAAAGTATCATTTTCCAATTAGGACATTTAGTCCTCCATAGACAGTTCACCGAACCTAGCGAGGACGCATCATTCTGACTATGCATTTCTCAATATCCAGCACTGCATTATTGGCAGTCATTTCTGTCTATAACAAGCAATGGAAAAGTCTGAGTTAGTGAACTAAGGTTAACATGAACAAACATGTCTGAGTAGTTTTAAGACCCAGTCCCAAACTGTTATTTTATGCTACGTTTGAGCATATTTTTGTAATCTGAACTGCCATCTTCAAGAAACGAAAGCTTTTTTATTCAAAATCCATTTTTCCATGCATTTTCACTGAACTATAGGTACCTCTAACGTACAGAATGTTGGGAAGAATTTCATTTGCTTTGTCCAGATGCTCTGCAGACAACCTACTTATTTTTTTTCTCTCATGGGTTTTGGCACACATACATTTACTACTCAGAACAATCAAAAAGACTGATTGATTGGAAGTTTAGTTAGGACAGTGGAGTAAGAGAAACCATGCTTTAATTAAATCACCTATTTTAATTAAGAGTTCAGAAGAAGCATTTGAGCATGTAAAGGGGCTCAAGAGAATGCAAACGCTTCTAGCTAAGGCTGCATCTGAAGAAGGAAATTTTTTCGTGTAGACAAACCAGAACTGTAACTGGTAAAAGTCTGCAGACTCACAAAGTAGTTAGATAGTCCAGATGGGAAGCTAGTTACATCTTGTAAATCTGTGTGCTAAAAGTTGTACTTTTTCCACATGGGATTAAATTGAACTTGTAGTATTCACTTGATTGACGTCTTCTGAGAAAAAAAAAAAAAATCAACGCGTCCATATCAGGGATTGTCCATTAGTGAAAACAGATCATCAAAGGAAAGAAGCATACCAAAGTCATCAGAAAGTAGCTCACACAAGGGATGGCTCAGCAAATACTAAGGACAGATAAAAAATCTAAACAAATTTTAAACAAAATCTCTGTTGAAGTCAGGGAGAAAAATCTACACCCTTATTAATGCACTGACAGAAAATATGCAAACATATTGTATCTTACATTGATTTGGGGGCAGTGTTAAGGAGTGTTGGACTGTTTAGCAGCTACATTGCTTTTTTACTTCAGTTCAAACTCTGTTCTCTTGCTCAACCAGTAAAGACACTTGCCCCTGCCTGCACCTGTTGAATTTACTACAGCTCATTTCCCACCGATATAAATATCAAGGCTTCAGGAAAGCACTTTTTATTTAAAATAAATCCATTATAAGATGTTCCTTGTCACTAATTTACTTTGTTTCTGTTGCTTTTTTCTTAAAGACACCTGAAATTTGCTCATCTCTCTCTCTATGGCTCATCATTTATCAGAGAGAGCACAGCTGGAGTTCAAGCCCTCCAAAATACTAAATACGTACAAGACATATTGTAGTCCTCTGCAGATCTTCAGAGTAAGTTAGATCAGTCAAGGAACCAGATGTTTTGTTATCTCCAAATTAGGCACGGACTTCATTTCGCACCGGGGAAGGGCTTCATCTTACCATCTATCATGTTTCTGGAATCCTTCCTTCCCACTCCAGACAGCACCAATCACATTTCAGAGTCTGTTAAAACTGATTTTTTGTTACTTTATCACAGGTCTGGCAGGCATTTGTGGGAATGGGAAAGGGGAACAAGTAATGGGGAGGATCAGACCCACACTTTCCCCTTGAGAGCATACTGATATGGTACTGATGGTACTGAAATGCATCAAAGACAGCACTTTTCTTTTATGAAAGCATAACCTCCCTGTGTATAATGATTCTGGAAAAAAAAAAAAAAAAACACAACAACAAAAAAACCATCTAGCTTCAAAAAAGTTCTTGAAAGATACGAGAAATATAAATGTGACACTAGGAAACAACAACAACAAAAAAAAAGGTTACATTTACTGTGTCAGACAAGTGTTCCACGGAGTTCTGGATAGTGGTTCTTTCAGTCCTTGCAAATACACTAGGGATCTAATTCATGGTGAATACAACTCTTCATCTATATGGGACTGTTTCCTCTTGATACAATCAGAGCAGATGAAAACCAGATGCTGGGGGTCTGGCTTGATGGGATTTTGTTTTTAGGGATTTTTGCACAACAAAAGTAATTCAACTTTGTTGAGCTTAAAAATGATCTCTGTCTTCCCAAGAGGCCTAACAGAATAATATGTTGCACACTAGGCAAAAGACAACAGCACTGCCATACACACAAGTCTTTTGACTTTTTCCAGCTAGGTGCCCTCCACCATATATGTCAGAAGTAGGTATTATATGCTCTGTTTTTTATACACTTAATACACAAAGTTAAGTGAGATGGCATCGGACAAGTTGTTGAATATCGTCAGTGTTCTACTCCTGTTTTTCTAAGTGTTGTAAAACATTCAGAAAACTGCAGTAAGCTTGCTTAAAAATCGAATCATCAATATGAATAAAATACAAAGCAGTACAAGCCACCTTCAGAAAGAATGCTGACATTGAAGAAGTTTTATGCACGCATATCAAAGCCTGTTTGGAAGCTTAATAATGAGGCAGTGGATGACAAAGCGGCAGAAGACTGGATGACCACTGGTAAAATAAATCTGTATTTTTCTATTTGTACCATACTTACAAGACTACAGTTACAAAACCTCCTTCCAAACTCATAATCTAGAATTAAGATACTGAATACAGCCACAACTCAGTGCCATATCTCATAGCTGAGTCCATTCCTGCATAGTTTAAACATGGTTACTTCAAAATCATGCCATATCTGCATATTATCATGCCATAATCATGCAGATTAAACAGAATTCACTTTCAGAGGATCTTGCTTTACTCTCTCCTAAGAAAAAGCACCTTAGAATAAATGACGATTATTGTACTGCTTATCACCGTACTAATGAGTATGGGAATAGCTAAAAGAACCAAGAGAGAAGCCAAAACTTTGTATTGTTTTCTCACGATAATGGATATTATCAACTCCTTTGTTTTATATTCTAAGCATTTGATAAACAGAACCATTACTAGGTCTACTGCATGAACAATGATTACATAAATCTACTACACATTTAGCTACATGTTACAGAAAAAGACATCAGGCCGAACAGTTCTACTGCCACAGTTCTCATTACAAGCAAAATAAATAAATAAATGAATAAATAAATTTCTTCCAGACAGCATTTTACTGCTTAGATACTTTAATAATTTTTGTCCTTATCAACAAAAACAACAAAAACTAGCTTACTGCTACAGTGTTTCCTTTTGTTGTGAAATGACATATAGTTTATCAGTACTACTGCTAACTGTCTCATTCATCTTTACTGTACTGATGAACTCATCTTCTAATCATCTATACATAAACTTCAATATGCACTAATTGACAAAATTTGAAAAGCTCAGATTTGAGGGAAAGCGGGAATCTTTTTTCCAGGCAAGAGTTACTAACTTCAAAGAATTCTGGAGCTTGTAATACAGATATTGGCCCTTGTGGCATGGCAGACCTCTCGAAACACAAAATTAGTAGAACTGATGTTGAATTTATTTGATTCTATAGACTAATAGCTCTGTGGCCCGCTTCCACTGCTTGTAGTTTTGATTTCATTGATAACTAACGCTCTTGTAACTAGAACTGAAAATGCTTAAGCCAGTTTCTCTTTGCTATTGCTCTGGAAACCTTGAGGTAAGGTTTTAGAGTATAGATGGACTTGAGAATCAGAAGCCTGGGGAGAAGCTGAAAGCCATAAAACTCTCATCTGGCAGAAAGAAGTTTCAAATAGTTATGTGGCTGAAGGATATGGACGAACCTCTCTTATTCCCTCACCAAAAAAAAAAAAAAAATCAGCTGGGAGAAGAATGAATGATATATACAGAAGACAAATTCCCCAGACTGCAGTATAGGAAAATACCCAGCTTCTTTTCTTCCCTAGTGGCTGAGTAAGATGTTCGTGTTTCTCAGACAACTCTATCTCCAATTTTCAGATCACTGAAATAGCTGGCTTAGTTTCCTGTTAAGTGTTTTGAACCCATGGGTGAGTGAGAGTTGTTAAAACAGATGAGAAAGAATAAAATGGCTAAAGTTCAACAAGATACATGTTAGAAAGGTATATAAAGTGTGTTCTCTTGTATTGAGATATAGAACACTTAAATATTTTGAAGAAATTAGGATACTGAAATTTTGCAACTTTTTGAAAAAGAGATCTGTAGTTTAAAAATCAGTTAAGGATATTATATGCTGTACATTCACATCTTTCTTTGCAAGAAATATTAAACCAGTTCTGAAACTGTGTAAAACTGGAATGTGGGACAGCATTACACTTTCCCTGGTCAAACTGACCCAGTCTTCTTCTACGAACCTTTGAAATGCCTGTTGTGGAAAGTGGAAGATAAATTTGCCTGACAAGACACATAACTGCTTAAAATATACAATCTGTTGTCAGAAACTTTCAAAGTAAGTGATTTAATCCACACAGCAACCCACACCATACACAGTAGTAAAAGATTTTGAGAAAATCATGCTTTCTGAACACAGAAACTAACAGATAACACAGAAACTTAAGTAACTAGTAAGTTGTCTAAGAAACCTTTCTTTGGAACAGAAAATGAACCTGAAGTTTCCCATAATGAGGAATGTGCACTTATTTCTCTAACAAACAAACAAAAAAAGGTTTCCTGTAAAACTGTCATTATCATTGATACCTACATTATTTTCCTGCTTTATTTAAAAGAACTAAACGTGTCTTTAGAAGAAATTCAGCCACTACTGTTGCAGATTTAGTAAAACACATACATACTCTGTGAAAGTAAGAGCAGCTACCCATGCATCTCCCATAAAATGTGATATCATAATTTTAAAAAGAAAAAAAAAAAAAAAAAAAAAGGAACAACAAAATCAGAACATATCCTGACAATAATGTAATCTATCACTTGCATTAAATGCTCAGTTGTAAGACTTTAATTGCGACAAGATGTGAAGCTCTCAGACTTACTTAAGACTGAAAAAGTCTTCATTCAGCAGGCATGGACAAGGAGCACATATTTTATACATGCTGATGCATATAAGTCATTGTTTGCTAGTCTAGCTGTGAGCATGCAAAGTAAAACTTTAGACATAACCACAAGGTTCCTTCTGTCTTTCTGCAAGTACCTACAAAAATGTAGATACACATACATGTACATGTTTATGTATATATACACAAACACAAAACACAAGCAAATGACGGTGCAAGGAAAAAGAAGAAATGAGTGTTAGTTTTCCCTAGATCTCTTTTATGCTTTTTCCTGATCAAAATGCCATGCCTCTCCCTCTTTCTCCCCCCTGCCTCTCTCTCTCTCTTGTTAAGTTAGGAACTGAAAACAGCACTGCAGCCAAGCAGAACTTAGCCAGGCACAGTGCAGACATACATTTTCTGCTAAGATTTGAACCTCAAAAAAAATATTTGCAGAGAGCCATAATGGAAAGAAGAGCCCTCCTTTTCAACTAGAGACAACAGATACTTCAGAATACTGTGGTTGAAGAGATATAGGTTAAGAATATAATTACTATGCATGCAGAGGTACAGTTCAGAAATACCCTCTCCCCAACTTTAAAACAAACACACATAGATGTCAAGAAACAATCATGAGATGAAGCACTTAAAATAGTAATATCTGTTTACAAATTCAAGTTGCTGCTTGGTGAAAACTTGATTTCTGTAGCATGTCCCCAAGATACAATCTAATACTAAAATGTATCCTGCGGTAGGTCTTCTTTCCAATTACTAGAAGTAAGCGTACAAGGTATATAATTAGTTATGACACTGGGACAGGCATGCATGTTTCAACACAGACAGAGCTCTGAACAAACTTTTTGGCAGTATATGACAGAAGACTTAAATTGAAGGCTCAAAGGCAGGGTATAATGCATTATAGCAGAAAAAAAAAAAACAAAAAAAACCCACCCTCAAACGTTAAAAGTTCTCACACCAAATGATTTTTAAAGGCATGAGCAAATTCAGCTGAAACACCCTTCATAATCTGGAAAGAAAAAAATATTGCCCTGCAGCACTAAAATGGGCTATATTACACATTAAGAAAAAGAAACTCAATCCTTTGAATGATTTCTTTCAGTGAAAGAGTGTCATTCTTCCCTAAAGACTACATTATGATAAAACATTTATATAAATCAAAGAAGATTCTTTAATCACTCTGGGCATGGGATCTTAAATCTGGGATGAAACACCAATTTCTATTGATTCTAAAATAAATTAGGCAAGGATTGTACAAGTAGTACTTACCTTGGCATTAGAAAAGAAAAGAACCCTAGTGTCAAAGACATATCATCAACACACCTTCAACTTACACCTTTGAAGGGGTCTTTAGAACTAAATTCAGAGTAAGTAAACTCAGAGAGCTCAATTGGGTATCTAGTCTCTAAACATTTTAATTTATGAAACCAACCAAACACCAAATGAAATGTAATGGGAATAAGAAAGATTAACCTTGTGGATATCTTGTTTTATTCTACAGAAAGAGACAGCCTTCAACTAGTTTAAATAAGCTTGCTTAAATGTTTGAAAAAACCTCCTTCCTCCACCATCTTCCCTATAAGGAAGCACGTTTAATTTCTATTTTTTTTTTTTTTTTTTTTTTTTTCCAGCAAGAGGTCTTCTTAATCTCAGTTTTCTCTAACAGGAACACATTGAACCTGTCTCTGTAATAGAAATTCTGAGTACAGAAATCTTTGGGATAACTATCCTGGAAGCTTGCATTAAGTTAAAACAATACTAATTATTGAGATTTTCCAGGGTAAAATGCATTAAATTGTCATTTGCACAAAATACGGCAGTATTTTTAAGAGTTTCAAGTGTTTAGGAAACAGTTAATATGCTCTTGATTCACAAACAAGCCACAAACTTCAGTTTTAGAAACTATTTTATACAAGTCAACACTTCCTTAACTTCACACTCTCAGTCACAATTAAAATAAAAAAATACAACTTGTGCTTCCCCCAGATGTCTATAGTAATTCTCCTTTCATCCATTTAGCTAATATTTAGAGATGACGTACTGATGCTGGCAGTAGTATTTCTTCTGTCAGCAAATATCATGTCCCTTCAAGACAAAACCTCACAATAACCCTCTTCAGTCACAAAATAATAATAAATAAATAAATAAATAAATAAATAAATAAATAAATAAATAACACCACAAAAACAAACCATGAACCTTGTTGAATGCTTAGAAAGTGTTCCTGTGCTGTCACACACCATACTTGTATAATGGAAGAAATAAAATTTCCACAGACGGGGCTTCCCGTGAAGAATAATGTATGATGCTTATTCTCTTTTAAGTTGAAAGCCTTAGTTTCTTGATTGCAACTGTGGTGACATAGTTAGAGTGGCTTCTATGATTAAACAATTTAAGATTTCCTCAGTTAAAATCAATATTATTAATGCCATCCCAAAAGCAATGTGTGTGCAACTTGCATAGTTGCTGTAACTATTCAGCACAAATCCAAACCATGAATATAGCATGAAAAAAATATTTTATTCTTGGAGAAGAAAGAAACAAACCTGGCAGCATCTGAGTATGCCTCAAGAATAGCTGCCTGTGTTCATCTGTGTAAGCCCTGTTTGAATTGTGCCTTCCTCAGAAACTAGATTCCTGTTTATCTCAATCTTTCTTACACACCAAGATACAACAGTTAGCAAACTAGCTGCTCATAAAGCAAAGACTTCATATTGCATATTTTGGGCTCTGATTCTACATGCAAAAGGCATGAATAAATATGCAGATAATGTAATTCTGTGCACTCCAGTGTAACAATCCACATCAGAACAACAGATAGTCATACAGGGCTCTAGGTGTGCATGGCAGTCATCATCCAGATCAAGTTCATTCACAGACTTGTACTTTGAGAACATCACAATACACCACAGAATTACATTATCATCTGCATTTCCACCCTTCACAATCAACTTATGACTACATGCTACAGCAGATAATACCACGCAGACCACACATTGACTGATTTCTGTTCAGTGCTTTTTAATCTCTGAAACTATCAGTTGAAATAAAATTGCCTCCCTTTTTCAGTTCTTACCAGTCTCATAACTTTAGAAGAAATACTGAATTTCTTTTCCAACTTTTTTTTTCTTTTTTTTTTTTTTTTCTTTTTTTTTCCAGTTCCGTGAGGTTTTGGACAACTACCATAATGAGTCAGATACTATTCATGGAGTGACTGTCTTTAGCATAAGACATTTAAAAAAGAAGTCTTGAATATTTATGATTCAAGTTCCCAGCGTTAATACTACTGCCTAGCCATTTTCCATCTCTGTTTTGAAAACTAGGGATTAAGATCATGACATCCAAAGGTGAAATGCCCATGGACTTTTAAAAGACAACTACAAGAAAAAATTGTCAGATGACCAAGAGGCAGATTCACAGTGTATCGGCTACCTTGAAGCTCATTTGATGAAGCTTTTCCCAGGTAAACCACATACAGCCTGGACAGCCAACATCAATGTGAAAAGCTACAAATTCCTACTAGAGGTTACATTGCAGTAACAGTATCACAAGAATTAGGAATTTACAAAGTCCAACCTTTCTTTGAAAGCAGTGTGAAATCCACCACTGACTGCTTTGATGAGAGAAAAACCCCTTCCATCAGCTCATTTTAAATAAACTGCTCATGAAGTTCTTTCACTCTCTATCCTGAACTGCCACACACATCCCATGTTTCTAATTGAGAAAGGTCCAAGAATGCTTTCTGACTTCGTCCTATGATTCAAGTTTGTAACACATTTTCCTGGCATGCTTGGATGAAATTTCAATACCCTAGTTTACTCAGAGTTTTTAACCACCAAAGGCCAGCAGTGAGTGCAGTGCAAACCCTCTAACAAGGCACCCAGTACTTCCAGTTAAACCATCCAGTGCCTCGATTGCACCAAGTTCTACTTTGCCTGAAAGAGAACAGGTCTGTATCTGTCCACAGGACTCAGCCATTATGCATACCTAGCTCAGTGACCAGCAACACTTGATTACATATGATATTAAGTCAAGTTTTCTACAATATTAAGTGAACTGAGGTTCCATTAACTATCGTCTGATTTCTGAAATTTTTCTACGCTTCTTTCCATCCTGGCACGGCATTTTGCCAAAGCCTATTTCTATTATTTAATATTAAGCCTCAGCTAGAACCAGCTATGTTCCCAAGAGGAACTAGGAATAGCAAGTTACTCAAATCTTCACCGACCTAAAGCTTTTCCACAGAAAATACAGACATTTTTTATAATATAGTGATAATTAACTAAGCCTGCACAATGTGCAAACATTCCCATGATAATATGATCACAATATATTTCAATGTACATTATAATGGCAATAGAACCCAAGATAAATGAAGATCCTCTTATGCAAGCCAGTGAAAGGCCAGCCCATTTTTGGTCATTCTTGTGGAATGTATGCCAAAAGGCATAGCGTCATGCCTTTTACAAAATACTGTGTTCATAAATGGAAGTCATCAAAATTCTAAAAAGAGAAGAGATGGAAAGGGAAGGGGACAGGAGAGGAAGAGAGAGGAGAGAAGGGAAGGGAAGACCAATAGTTCCTAAAATGCTCTCCTAAGATAAAGGGAGATAAAATATTTGTATTCCTTTCTAGAAATGCACTTATTTTCACAGATGTTAAGATTCATTTATTTCTTACATGCAGTCAAGAACCAGAACTGTCCCAAAAGCTTTCCTGATAACATAAGTAGCTTTCCATAAAATCTTCTGTACATAATGTACATTTATTTGTATGCATGTATATATGTCCTATGTGTGTATGCATGTCTGCCTGCTTCATATATATATTTGTATTTATGTTACTTATATAGACGTGTGTAATAACATATTGTGCCTGTATACAGAATAATATATTGCACATCTACATGCATACAGGCAGACACACAGACAAGAACACATCCCTCAGGAAAGCTGCAGAAAAAAATTCCAAACTTCCACTACATCTGTAGTTGATTTTGCCAGATATGCCACCAATATTTTCAAAAAGAAAAAGCACGTTAAATTAAAATCATTCTTGCAATATGTAAGGCATAAGGAACATGCATATTTTGCTTGTTAGAAGCCTAAATTTATGTTGGTTTATTGTAAACTTATCACCACAAGAGCAATAACAATCCTTAAAACGGATTACATTTCAAACTGAAGTTTCAAGGCAGATAGTTGAACTGCATTGCATCCCCAACCAAGGCTTAAATCCGTAACGGTGAGAACAAGAATAGTTCTCTTGACTTTACCACTCTTATAGTTTCTCTGTTGCAATAATTCAGCATCCTGTGGCTAGATCCTTCAAAAGTCTGGCAATTATTGCATGGGAAGAGTGAATTGTGGCACTCAGTGTTTGACAATGGAAAGACAGTAACTTCCCGCATACTTCAGAGCTTTATCTAACATACCCACAAATCCTACATATTGCCTTGGTGACTGCTGAACATTTTTCATAAAAGACACATTATGCAAAACTCATCCCATCCTACTGGCCACACCTGTGAACCATTTAATAGCCAGAGGGCTACAAAATTGCACATGCAGATAATATGAGAGATTGGAAAGGTGTGCAGAGTAAGGAAGAGGCATGCCTCTTGCCCTGCTATGGTGACTAGAGCTACATGACCGTTCTGCTAATGAAAGTCATGAAAGAAACTCATGAAATTAACTCATGAAAATTATCAGTTAGCAGGAGATGATAAGCTTCTTGCTACTTTCTGATCCCAAGCCCAGCTATGAATATCTAAGCAGCTCACTTCTATCCTTGCTGCTCTCATGCTGTGAGAAGCATCCAAAAAAACTGACAAAAAGGGATGCATACTTGCTTTCAGAGAAGAGTCCACTCAACAACTGAACAACTTCTTGCTTACAAAATAATTAACCGAAATAATAAATCATGTAAATGTACTGGTTGGTGAGATTCACCGCTAAGTAGCACAAGTTACTCATGATTAGTAGAAATAGAGAAGTTCATAACTTATTTTCTGAAGTTAAAAGCTAATAAAGAAGAGCAACATAAAAGAGTCAAAATATTTTAATCATACATCACCTACCTGCTGTTGTTATCTGTTCCTACTTTTTTTTTTCTTTTTTTGCTAGCTCTCTTACCATGTGGATGGTAAATCAGCTTAGACTTAAAATCCCTCAGAAGCTTTCAGTTACATTACTTATGCAATGTCATACATTACTTTTTAATATTTGCACCTAAGTATAGAAAAAATCTAAATGCCAGTTTGTATACCGAAGAATATATATTCCTCAGCCTCTTTAAATACCATATTTAATCACTTACTCAGCTGCTTCGTAGTGTCATTTATTTTGACCAGGAATACTGCACGGGAGATCAGAAATAAGGTATCTTCAAAAAGTCAACACAAAATATAGCTGATAACTGAAATATGGACATGGCTTGCTAGAGTACCAGAAGAAAGTTATAAGATTTTACTAATATTTACTCATACTTTTTTTTTTATTTATTACTACTTAGCATCTTCAGCAACAATGTCCAGTGCTGATCCCTACGATTCTGTGCAGAACCCCATTACAGAAAGTATTTTGAGTAGCTTTTTAGAAACATGTCATTGGCATCAGATCAGTATAACAGCAATGCCAAACTTCAGTGTACATGGCAAATTACTTTACAGAATAATGACAACTCTTTGAAAGAGTATAGATGGAGTATAAGACTACTTGACCAGTACCAGCTGCTTTCACAGTAAGGTGAATAACAAAATCTTTAATAAAACTAGGACACTGCCACGCAAAGACAATGGATTTAGACTAGTAAGTCTATCAAAAGAACAAATGTAATCACTTAGCAGTGAAAATTGGCGTGTATTAACAATAAAACAGAGGGGGTAAGGGGGGAAGATCTTTCAGGAATATATTTCCTTTAGCTCAAAATGGCACTAATCAGGACTTCCAAGTTAATTTACCTCACATTTATTAGAGTTTGATTCAATTTCAAAGTAGTTTTAGCGCAAAAATCACCAGGCAAGTTTCCATAAAGAGAAGTGGTTCATCATGCTGAGCACATCTTTCTAAATGTCAAATGCTACATTTCAACAGGAAAATTTATTTGATTCCTAACTGGCCCTTTCATCTTTGATTTGGGAACCATGTAGTAAGTTTTAGATTCATCAAAGCTAATATCAGTCTAATAACGAAAGGATGTTTTAAATGGAGTAGGCACTAGTGCATTTGTTCAGCTCATGTCTGAATATTTTGTTCCATTTAAATATTTTTCTAATTTAAATCACAAAATATAACAGCTTCTCTTTTAATCTGAGGAAACTGGAATTCAGTATCAGAGGTACAAATGTTTCCAGGGTCTGAACAAGAAGAATAAAATAATTTTTACTGAATTTTCTCTCAAATGCAATTTCCTTTGGAGGAACTTGTTGCTGCCTTCAGCTACCACATTAGTGGTAACTTTGCCTTCAGCGTTCAACTAAAATAAAAGGTGCAGCCACTCTTCATCTCTTTCATACCAGAATTCATAAAGAAAAAAATAAAAAGCTCAGCATCTTTATCAATAAACTATAATTACTGACATTTTATGAAGAATTCAGTGTAAGAAGGTTGTAAGAATTGTTCTGTAGCCCGCTAGATTTATCATCTTTAAAAACCTCTTAGGATGCCACGTGCAAAGGAGGAGACTTTTATTCAAGTGTTTCACATAGCTGTAACTCAGCTGGTTTCAGTGGCTTTATTCCCACTTTTTACCTTGGGAAGAACGGCACCAACATCAGAGTCTTATGCCTTACAGAGAACTAATGGGCACAATTCAGTCGTAATTTAACTATTAATCTGTAGGTCTAATTTTGTTTTGAGCAAAATCTCCTCATGCAAGTCAAACAAAATTGCATATCTTATCCTTACAACTTTATTTATAAAAATGTGATTTAAATATCTTCTAAAAGGTAAGACAGGTCAGACGAAAGCATGCATTTTTTTTTACTATTGTAAAAACGGAAAGCTCAGAGTTCAGTTGGATGTAGTTAATATTGTCTGTACAATGGGCCATACAGCAACTTTGGAAGCAAAATATATAAGAATATCACACTGGACTAAGTGGAAGATACACCTCAGTGGAATGAGGGAACAGTCTTACAACTACTAATTTTGGCTATTCATACTGTTTAGGGTGGCAAACATAGATCAAACTACTTAGGTGTACCCCGATATGTTCAAATTTATGCCTTCATCAAATCTACATCAACACTTCTTTCACAACACTTAGGGTGAATTCTCAAAGCTTTCCTTAAAGGAACATTTCAAAATACATTATAATTCATATTCTTTGATTGCCTTTCAAGTACTTTGCATGGATTGCAGGTTTTGATCCAAAAATGATAAAGAAAAATAAAAGTCATAGATTATATTATTGAGTACTACTTTGAGTACACTTTTTATCCTGTTAGCTTAAGAAAAAAAAAGAAAAACAATACATTTTGTAGTTACAGAACACACTTTTTCCCTTGTAAATGGAACTTAAAGGAAACTAACATGATTGACAAGAACCTCACAAGCAAACCTTGGCAACACTTAATGCAAGTCCATTTCTTCAGCGTTTTAAGCAAAATTCCTTCACAACTGTTTGTCTTTGCAATAACTCCTACAAAGCTCATTAGTGCCAGCCTTGGTTTATCCCCCATGTCGTGCATTTATCCCTGGGATGCATTATCAACATGTGGCACATGTCCTTGACATGCACAGAAGAGTTGCTCCCCAGGACAGCAGCATGCATGACAATAGTGTTGACTCTTACTCCTTTATGGTTGCTGGGATGTAACCGAGAAATCTAATAACTGTGACAGTAGGCCTTTAGGTTTTTTCTTGCCTTTCCAGACAGTGAAGCTGCACAGACACTAATGAAAGGTTAAATGAATAGGAATAGCTGACAAGAGGTACAATAAAGAAGGGACTTGGTAATCCACAGACACTGAGCAGAGATCCTTGGCTCAAGCAGAGAAAGGACAGCACATCGTCGAGTCACAATATTTAAAACAGCTTGCTATACACAGAGGCTTTTGTGTCTGGGTACATGTCTGGCTTTGGAAGAAAAAAAGATACTGAAAAGAAATTTCAGCATGGGGCACTTTGGCAAATGTCAGGTCATAATAAGGGAAAAATGTTTTTTGTTTGCTGTTACATCTTTGTATTGAATGTTAAAAAGCACTGACTAAAAGCTCAAATCACAAGTTTCAAAATAATACATATTTGACAAATATGATAAAGTTGCAACACTAATTCAGTGTGATTTCAGCTGACAGCATGATAGCTTTTGTGCATGCACTCAGTTTCATTTACAGTTGATAACAGTTCACAATATGCTTTGCATACTGTCTGAAATGCTCCCCATAGCCGAAGAATTCTAACAGGCCTGCTTTATTAAGTTTTATATGCAGCAGAACTGTAGACGCAACCAATTGTAACACACTGCAAAAACACAGCTGAGCTTCCAGACAGTGCACCAGATGATGGTGACTTATAAACTTTTCAGTCATTAGTTTATGGAATTTTGATTTCTTTTTGTTTGTGATTCACAACAGACATCTTATTTTTTATAATGAAAAATAATCACAGTGGACAACGTGTTTTTAGAGCTTATGTAGGTCTTTTTAATTTTCTACAAAAATCTAATTAAATAGAGGGATGTTTTAATTCCAACCAAAAAAAAAAAAAAAGCGTTTTAAAAACCATAAAGAACTCTCTACAATAACAAATGAAAACAAATCTGATTATCCAAAGTTATCCAAATTTGTGTTTTTCACATAAAATATTCCAAGAGGAAGTACAGACAGAGACAATGTAGATGAAAAGAATCCTCCCTCAACAACTTTGATTTACCTGGAATAAGACAAATTCTATTTGCATACGTATCTGGAGTATAAAATATACATATTTATAGCGTGTGGTAAGAGCACTATGAAAAGATTCTAAAATCACAGAACCTCTTTGAACAACTACATTAAATTACAACAGAGCTCCTGAGTGTACTAAGATTCTAATAATCTACAAATAAAGGCTTTTACAAGCAAGGCAAATAATGAGAGTTACTGTGCAAGAGATAAAGGAGACAAATCTGGTCGTTTATCTCACTGTTATCATTTAGTTAAATGGTAAATAAGTTTGTCCAAAGTAATGCTTGTAAAAGCTGCCATATAACTATTAAGCAGCAATTATGATCAATGCATTTTTGGAACAAATATGTCAGAATTTAGGTGGGATGCAACTGACAGAGAATACAAGGTTTAAACAGATGCTTTTTATTAAGCCATATTAAATGTTATTTCTCTAAATTAAGTACAAATTCCTACACTGGGAAGCAATACACATTTCCGAAATGACAGATATGCTCTATTTGTTTTATATTTTATGGGGAACACTTTGTATGTCCAGATAGAGACAATTTTTTTTTCCAACACATAGTAGTAGCTTACATTAAAACAAAAGCCCCATGCAAACTTTCAGACCAAGACTTAGGGCTCTTTCAATAGAAAATACATAGCGAATAAAGGTCACCAAATTTTGTTGATCATTCTTGATATGCAAAGGAAAAAGGAACTCTGACAGAAACTCCCATCTTTGAGGAAAAGATATAGATTTTGTTTTAGTAAAGAATCCATTGTTTTACATGGATTTCTTTTACTGTAATTACTTTGCTGTCAGTATTTATTTTTTGCTTGAAATTGATGACATCTATAGTCAGCCATAAGTCCCACTAACACACATGCATATCTAACAGAGAACAAAGTCACCTCCGAGTCTAAAAGGTACACCACTGGCTCTGAAAAAAGTTAGCAATCAGTATCCCTTGATTCAGAGTATTTTTCTACTTTTTTTTTTTCTACCTTAGACATGTCTAATAAAATCGTGAAGCTCCCTCTAGCTCTGCAGAGGAGCTTAACTGACCAATGATCCTTTACATTTCCTTCCCATTTTCAAAAGCAATACTGAAGGAAAAAGAGAGCAGTATTTCCCTTACATAATAAGTGCTCTTGTTTTCATTCAGCAGCATTTTCAATTCTACAGCTTGAAAGGACATGGATAATATGTGAGAACATCTGCTGTGAGATACAATGTTAAATACTGCTTATTGGCATGCAGCATACTAAAGACCCCCTTAATCATTTCTAACATACGCTACTTACGGAATTCTAGTTTGAAGTCTTACATCGTTTGGCAAGCTAGCCATGTATGTATTTAAATATAAACATACATGTGCACGTGCGCACACATACACCCAAACACACCTCCACTCCACTTTTCAACTACCACATGCAAAATAATGTGAAAGAATGACAGGTAATACCATAGTTCCATTTTAGAAAACAGATTGCAAATACAGAGAGCCTTGGTTTAAAACCAATATGTTTGTATATGCTGCTTTTTCAGAAAACCAGTAATGCCAGTGGTAATTTTCTGACTGTATTCTCACCTACCATAATATTTACACATACCATTTGTAATGGCTTTTATTGTTTAATCTCCACTGCATTTCAGTATTGGATACTATGGAATTACAGTTATTTAGCAGGCTATAAATAATGTAGTTGGCATGTGCAATTGATATTTAAAATGTCTTACGACAACTGTAAAAGCCTCATTACAGACTAGCGAATCATTTCTAACAAGCAAGTTCAACTGACAAATACCAAAACAAACCTGCAGCCTATGCTGCAAGCATGTTTGTTTTATTTAAAGGATACACATTTAATGCAGTGTGTAATGGACCATCCGTACAGACTATAAATAAGAGAGAAAGCAAACTTCCAAAGTAGTATGGCTATTGGCTATTGTGAAGTTTTCTAAAATAACGCTAGAAGAAAGAAAGAAAAAAGGAAAACTCAGCTAACAACAGAAAGAATAGCTTACATCCCCCTCCCCCCTTTATGAGCTAGTGTCCAATTTCTTCTTCTCTGAACAGCTGTATTATCCAACTTAAGTTGCTCTGCTAATTTCAGTCCCACAAGGACTAACTTGGAAGGCAAAAAAGTACTAGAAAAGATCAATTTGCTGGGAAAGATCAAATGAGAAAACTGTGGGGACAGCACCAGGTCAGAGTGTGAAGAACTAAGCAGACCTGTTCTTCATTAACTTAAGCTCTCTTGGGACGTCACACACTACCTGTCCATGGGCTTATTGAACCGCCTAACCCTCATCTCTGTACCACTCTTTGGGCCCAAGTGAATCATATCCTGCTGCTGACAAGTTAGCAGGGGACTGCGGCTGCAACATGAAAGTACTTTTCTTTCTTGTCTAAATCAGGCAGATTTTTTAAAAGACGACACAGCACTGACTCGTGACATGGCAAGATGAAATGAGAGGTCTGGGTTGGTCTTCGAGCTGTGCAGATAAAAGTAATCAAATGACACTCCTGGAATGCAAATTGGCATTCTTGACTGCAGCAATTGCACAACCATGAAACATCTCTGACAGCAAGCAAGATTAGGACAAAATGTTATGTAAAGCACTGAACTCAGAAACTCACTAGAAAATTCAAACTGTAACACATTTTAATATAGCAATAGTCATCTCTGCTTTTGTCCGTACTTTTACTTTGCTTAACGTAATCACATACGCCTCAGTAATAAAAATACAATGTTTTTAAAAATAGAGGCCCGTACAGTTTGCTCCCCTAGAACGCCGGTGTTGCGATTTTACAAAATAATGTACCAGGGCAAGCCTTCCCTAATATATGTACAAGATGTACGTGTTTCAGGAACACTTTCACATTCCCAAGTTTTACTAGGAGTTTACTATATAATTAGTGTATAATTTACATTGAGATTTTCTTGCATCTGCATCATGTAAAGATGGACCGCTTGAAATATTTAGTGAAATATATATATATGTATATATATATATTTTTTTTTTTTAATTCACATGATTTAGGAACTCAAGGCAAAAGACATACACAGCTGGATGGTTCATTAATACCGGACAGCTTAAAATGAAACTGCAGCGTATCAGACAGCTCATATGCGCCATTAAATTTCAGATTAAAAATTCCTGCAATTTTTAAGGGCACGGAACGTTCCACATACTTTTACAGGAACTCTGTACTCTTGCACAGATCTGCTGATCGGGCTTATCAAATATTACTGTCTGAAATGAACTCAGTAATTACACTGCGAGCATTTGTGCTCTGAATGTATGACAAAAATGCTACCCCATTTTAAAATTCCTGTCTACGGAGATGGGTTGTATGGAGAGGCGAAATGGAAGGTAACGAGAAAGAAAAGTCCACTTCCACCGAAAAACACTCCAACACGCATGGCTAACAGACGGGTTAAGAAAAGAAATACGTAATATTCTGCTTTGACTTCTTACTTAAAAATTGCTTCAAACCATTTTGACTGTTGGCCAGACACACACACAAAAAGACACTCGTTGCCACTTTAATCCTGGGTACACTGGATTATTACATGATGTCTTTTGTGCATCAATTTTACAACAGCTTGACTCTAGGGTAAATGGGAACCATCATAAATCGCATGCTGCTTTCAAAACCACTTTAATTTCTGTCAGCGTTACTGTAACCACAGTCCTGGGCACATGCTGCTTTTTCCCCCTCCCTTTTTTTTCTTTTTTTTTTTTTCCTTTTTTTTTTTTTTCTTATTGTTGCCTACATTTGACAGTTGCATCTCCTACACTCCAATTGAGGCTTTGATCACTGAAACAAGACATGTCATGTTAGGGAGAGAAGGGAAAAATACAAACCCTGTATCTCAAGCTCTCCATTCACACAGAGGCATACGCTGTATCTATAGTCTGACTGCCATGTAGACATGCACGTATGAGTGTAGACACGATACATATATATATATGTATATTATTCTGTACGTCTAAGTTTGTGTGTGTGCACACAAGCAGACGTACATGCGAGAGACACACAAGGCAAATACGTAACATCCCCGGAGTGAGGTGACAGACGCTGACTGAAGCAGGGAAGTAATCCAGCAGCAATTGGGAACGCACCACTCCGCTGAGTGCGGGCTGAGCACCGCTCATCACCCGCCGAGGTCGGTCCACTTGCTCGTACGAGCGGTTATCACTACGCACGTCAGAGGAGTCACGGCTCTTTAGACGTGTTTGCTCTTCGCAGCTGTTTAACCTATCTTCACATCAAAGCCCAGATGAGAGGACTCCAGCCAAACGAGGTCCCCAGTCATTTCGCCTTTTTATTTTTAAACTAAGAGGCCGCGGAAGCCCCAGCCCTCCTTTGCAAAAACCCTGCTGCAACACAGAGGTGCATTTGCACAGCACGCGAAGCACGCACGAAAACTTGGGGGAAGTTGGGCTGGGGCTGCCCCCTCCCTCGGCAGCGGGCGCGGGGACGGAGCGGCGCGCTGCGGACTCATGCACAACAAAGGCTGCGGGGAGGGGGTCGCGCCTCTGCCTCCTGCCCCGGGCGATGCTTCGCACGCCAACGCGCGGCTCCTTCCCCCGCTCTCGGGGGTTACCTTTCCGCTGTAAGCAAACCCCGCTCGTTTCCGAGCAGAAGGTGGTGTCCGGAAAGGATGAGAGCCCCACTCAGCCCCACTCCACCTTCACTCTCCCTCCCCTCACAGGCACATTAAAAAAAAAAAAAAAGGAAAGAAAAAAAGAAAAAAAAAGAACTATCCCCGTGCCTTCGGCGGGGAAAAGGAGGCGGTAAGAAGCAGGTGGCCATCCCATTGCAACCCCCCAAACTCTCTGGAAGTTTAAGCACAGCCTCTAAGTCATTTTCTCCCCCAATCCACGCAGCACGGGGCTGACTTATTTATTTATTACCCCCTCCTCCCTCGCTGCCCGGCCGCTAGTTTGTGCGGAGTGAAACACAGCGGACCGCGAGCGGGGCTGCTGGTGTTGCTGCACCATTGATTCATCACATCAAACCAAAGCAAAGGCTAGAATGAAAACGAAAAGGCTGCTGGAAACTTCTTACCATCTCTGCATGCTGGTTGTCAAGTGCACCCCCTGTCTCTCGATCTCCTCTCAGCGGCAGTGCCTGCACCCTTCCTGCTGCCTCGGGACTCAGCGCCTCTCCACTCTCCCTCTCTCCGTCTCTCTCCCCTTCGTCCTCCCCGCTTTCCTCTCTGCCTCTCACCCTCACACCTTCAGGTGGTTTGGACTAAAAAAATATAGCGAGGTCTCAAAAACAAAAACGAGAGGGTGGTTTTTTGTTGTTTGTTGTTGTTGTTGATATTTTGTTGTTGTTGTTGTTTTTTCCGCCCACCCCCCACTCCCCCAAAAAAGAGCAGCAGAAATGAGAGTCCCTTTCCCTCTCCTTCGGACTCCTGCAAAACTTCAGCCCCCAAAAGTTTAGCCCGAGCGACAGAGAGGGAGAGAGAGGGGAAAGCTTCCAGCGGAGAGCTGGAAGTGATGGGAGGAGGGACCCAGGTCCGGGTCAGAGCCTCCACAGGTTGGTTTGTTGTCGGGCTGGGGAAGGGGAAAGGGGAGGCGGCGGGGGAGGCTGCGAGCGGGGCCGCGAGGGCAGCAGAACCCCCGCACCGCTTTTTATTGCTCCCGGGCAAGGGCGGCGGAGCGGGAGGCAGGGGAGAGCGCGGCGGGGGAAGGAGCCCCCTCGCCGCCTCCTCCCCTCCGAACTTTCCGTGCCAGCCGGGGCCGCAGAGCCCGCCCGCGCCCAGCTGTCAAACGCGCCCGGCATCCGCCGCCAACTTCGCGGCGAGCGCGGCCGTGCGGACCGGCCGCCCCCTCCCTTCTCCTCCCCTCCCCTCCCGCCCTGCCTTCCCGCTCCGCTGCCCGCTCGCCCCGGCCGCGCTCCCGCCCGCCGCTTCGCCGCTTCTTTATGAGCTCCGAGCGAGCGGGGAGCGGCGCGGAGAGCCACCCGAGCCCGGCGGAGGGGAAGAGAGGGAGAGCCGCGCGGAGCGTTAGAAGGGAAGCGAAAAGTTAGGCAGGGGGAAAGTTGGGGCTGGCGGCACCGGGTTCCCGCTCCCCACCCATTGCTCCATCCGCTCCCGGGCTCTGCTGCGGCGGCCGCTGCTGCTCGGTGTGGGATCTGAGGAGATTTTTGTCAAAGGGTGTTTTTTTTTTTTTTTTTTTTTTTTTTTTTTTTTTTTTTTTTGTGCCGGGGTGGGGGGGGAGGCGGTGGGTGGAGGGGGAAGGGAGGCGGGAGGAGGTGAGCCGTCACGGTTGTACATTCGCAGGGAACAGACAAGAGTCACATCTGTGTGTGACACGGAGCCAAACCGACCGAAACCCTGCTCCGGCCGCGCCGGGGGAACGCGGGCGCTGCGGCCCTGGGCGCGCCGGCACATAACGGCCGCCGCGCGCGCAGAGGGGGGCGGGCGGGAGCGCAGCCGCCGCACACGCACCGCGCGCCGCCCGCCTTCCTCCCGGCCGCTGGGGTGCTGCGGCCCCTCCCGGCGGCCTCCCGCGGTCACGGCCGCGGCGCTGCCGCATGGCTCCGCTCTCGGGGCGGCTGGGAGGCGTTGCGCCGCGCGGGAGGCCTGGCGAGGGGGGCGGCGGGCGGACAGCGCGCGTTGCGCGCGGGTCTCGGGGGCTAGGCGGTGTGGCCGACCTTCGTGTTGCGCCCGCGTGGGCTGCGAACTGTCCTTTCTCCGGTCTCTGTAATTGCAAGGCTAGCACTAGGTCTTAAAGCGAGGACGTAGGACGTTCTTCAGGTGGAAACACGTCCGCGAGGCCAGACGGCGCTGAGATACCGTGTTGGTCTTGGGACGTTCTGCCTTCCAATCTCACCGTGTCAGCGGCGCCGCGGACCCAGCAGGCACCGCAGTAGCCGAGGAGACAGGGCAGGTGTGCGGGCAGGCCGTGCTGCCCGGAGACCCTGCGCTCCTCCCCGGCGGTGGCCCACGGCCGCACAGCCCTCGCGTGTCGCGCCTGGCACGCCTTGCGAGTGGTCGAGTTAGGAGGGCTGCGGTCCGTGCTGCTATTCGTGCCGTTTGTGCCTTTCCCGCGGCTGCCCCGGGAGAAAAGACTGGCTGACCCGGATTGCCGCCTGAACTGGGTTTTCACAACAGGCAGGGTTCATCTCACTCTTATCTCTCTGTTCCTATGGAAAGCTCGCGCTGTTTCCTGGGTTTTACCCAGATATCTTCATCAGGTGCAATGCATACCAACTTGTGGCAGGTCTTGTGCTGTCCAACTCCGAGATTAGTTTTGATCCTTGATAGGCGGAGAGCGTGTTACGGGCTCGGTCAGTGACTCAAAGGATTTTTATTAGGGTTTTTTTTGTTGTTGTTGTTTGTTGTTTTTTTTTTTAGAAGTACTTATGACTAAGTAAAATTGTGTGAGTAATGTATGGTCATTCTTTAAAAAAAAAAAAAAAGTCACAGGGCTGGTTAAGACATGACTTTACGCATTTTTTGTCAGGGGAGAGAGAAGTGGAACCGAATTATTTCAGAGTCACAGTTCAGTGCGCTTAGGTTTGCCCTTTTGAACCAGCGAGGGCCAAGAACTCGCCAGAACACCGTGTTCACACAGCCCCCTAGTGGTGGGAGCCCGCACAGGTTCACATGCCTCTCTTCACACGAGGAGGGTCCAAAACTGCTTGATGCAGTGAGATGCTGTGAACTTCACAAAGGCACGGCCTCTGCCACAGTAATAGGGTGCGGTGCCCATCAGCGTGCTCATCTTTACTATGGGCTTGCACAGAAGTGAGTCAAGGCTAGGAAGAGTCACAGCTTTACTCAAGAAATGGCTCGTGGTAGGTAGACAGCAACACAAATATAAAACAAGCTTCCCTTATCACTTTGGAAAAGTGAGATTATTTTTAACTGAGGCAAGACATGTGGTATAGTCCTATATTCATTAAACCCATGGGTGATAGTGATAATAACCTGCATAGGCACTAAAAAAATTAAGCTCTGACCTAACATTTCAAATTAAGAACCTATTAAAAGTAACTACCTTCTGATTCGTTTGCTTTATTGTTTGTTTTAATAATTCTAGGTATTTTTATACAAAAACTAATAAAAACTCAAGAAGTAATTACTGTCTTGCTTGATACATAATATATAATATATAATTCAACTTTTCTAAATGTCCTTTTTTCCCTCTGCCTGTCAATAAGCCGGTGGCTTTTGTATGGACAGTATATTGCAGCGTCTTGAAAGCTGCTGAAGAGGTAAAATAGCTGGAGGCAAGTTGGCTGTTGGGAGTTCTGATTCTTGGCCTGACAGTATGGGATTACAGGATAAACACTGTGGAATAAGACATTTCTTCTCAAAGGATCAGCAGCACAATAGCTAACTGGTGACATTTGAATATACATCATCATTAGGCTTCAGACTGAGCAAACACGAAGCTTTCCAGAAAGTTTGCATCTTTTAGAATAGCATTTTTGGGTGCATAGGTAACAGTATTGTAAATTTGCAATCAGTTCTTACTTTGGGGTTTACTCTCCACGTGGCATATTCAGATACGCCTAGGAAGATGAAGCCGTGGTTAACATATCATTCACCTGCTCAAAGACTTTCTTTATAATGCTGTGTTTACTGCAGGTTTAGCAAACACCACAGGTTTTACAAGAAATTATGAACTTGTCGTTCGATTAACATCTCTTAAGACTGTGTAAGGACCCAAGCTGTGTCTGCTTCATGATTTCTTCACAGTTATCCTAAATTTTGCAGCTCTTGTGTAAGGTTTCATAAAGTATAAGCAAAGCCTAATCCTTGTTCTTTAGACTAATGATGTTTGTTTCTGAAGAAAGCAGTGACTAATGATTCCAGCTTAATGAAGAATATCTATCCTATACAGCGAACAATTTTTCACTGCAGTTTTCCTTCAAACCCAACAATGAACACGATTGTGCTTCTAGTAGTTCTCACTGGCCTGAGATTCATTAACATGAACAAAATGTTTTTGAAAAATATTTTTCTTCAGTTTTATTTTGTCTTTCCAGATTGGAGTACTGAAATGTAAGTTTGAAAGGCAGTCTGAGAAGGAGCTGCAGCTTGAAAGGAATGGTAGGATAAGTCATCTAAATTTTGATGTATCTAGAGTATGGTATTTCTCTGCAGTCTTAATTTTCCTTCCTACTGATGAATGTATGGTTCACATGAATATTCTGTCCTTGCTGCAGACCTGTAGGTGCAGTCCACATGGTGCATTCAAGAAGCAGAGTGGACGTAGGACATAAGACACCAGTGCCCTGTAAAGATACACACATCTAACCAAAATCTTCAGTTTACGTGTTGCCATGTCAGGAAGAACATTTCTACAGAATGTAGATGTCAGTAGATGCCATTATGAAGTCTTAATGTGACTGTTCATTTTATTAAGAAATACGGCTGTAGCATGCATAGACATGCTCAACATTGAGATATAGTTTCTTTGTTGAGTATTAGTGGGTAGAATAGCAGTAAGTAGAATTTGTAGCATGATTTACACAAATGGTGGGCTCTTACTCCTTATTAGAGATTTGTCTTTCCCCGTTTGTCCTTTTTTTAAAATTATTTTTTATTTTTATTTTCTTTTGAAACCCTCTTTTATTTGAGTTTTCATGCTAGTTAATCTGTTGGATTTGGTAGAACTCCAACCTTTAAAAAATTAAATTAGGAAAAAATATCTGCATTTATTTAGATTAGGCTCTAGTTCTTTTCTTGGAAAACTATAATTTACTCGTATTTTAGAGCAATAGGTTGACATTTGACCTGATACAGGCAGAGCATCAAGGATAAGCTTATACTACTTTTTGAGTATTTCACCTAAACTTAGCTGTAGGCCATTGAGACTGGAGCTATGATGTGAAAAACTAGTGAAAAACTGTAAAAAATTTGGTTAAACAGAATAATGTTGGACCTAGAGAAAGATAGAATATAATTCTTCAGTGTGGAATTTAACTGCTTCTTCTGCTTTCACCATGGGTCTGTCTTTCTTTCCTATCTCATTCATCACAGTCCTTAATATATCTACAGTAGATTAAGCAGGAATCTTAAGAAAGAAGCTTAATTTATTATGCAGACACGCATTTTCATTCAGAGAACACCCACTCTGTGTGTTTGACACGAACAGATCTTGCGGGGAGGAAACTGTAACTGATCATATAATTTCAGGCACTGTGCACTCATCACACGAACTATCTGAATTCACATTGTGTAGACATTTCTAATGACAACGTTCCCTTACAGCTAAATATATACATTTGTTACCTGTGTGTTCGCTAACCAACTGGCAAAAATCACTGTGAAGTTCATGAAGACATGTCAAGTGTTTCCGATTTGCATAAAAATACTGAAGTTGATTCCAAGTTTTTCTAAAACTCAAAGTATTGCTAGATCCTCCTTGTCATAACAGTGATTTTGGAGACGAAAAAAGATTTGTTTGTTTGTTGCAGGATATCTGTATTCTATTCTACTCTATTCTACTCCACTGTACTTTACTGTAATTCTTGGTGAAATATCCTCTGCAGTCAACCTCTTTTAACTCTCTTTTAGAAGTTGGCACCACATAGTTTGATTTATCCCAAACTTTCCCAAATGCATTACCAGGTTTTCGTAAAAACAAATGGGCTTCCAGTATTTTATGAGCTCAGCTGAGCTCAACTCCTCTGATATATGAAAATGTATAGATGCAGAAGTTTTTTGTAGCTCTCCAATAGCTTTTGAAAAGGGCTTTAGATGGTTTTAAACATGAGCAAAGAACCAAAACTGTTTAAGACGCTTTAGAGATGAAGAGAGTAAGGTGCAAGATGTAAAAGTGACTTTCCTGAAATAGTATAGGAAGTCAAAATGTCTATTTTGAATCTGTTTGGTAGCTCTATAATCATCTTCAGTGAGTGAAGGCTTTCACATTTAAGACTTGTCTAAACTGAAGTTTCTTATTCCTCTGTTGTGACTTCCAATCTCTTTCTGTCCGTTTTTTTGTGGTTTTTTTTTACTATAGCTTTGTAATTGCTAGCCAGAGACCACACATAGTGTTCTATATGCATTCTGGAACATGTCTCAGCTTATCTCATATAACACTTGAGGGTATTTTTCCCCAGTGAATCTCAGTGTTTTGCAGTTCTCTTAGTGTGTTACCATTTGTTTTCATTATACTATTCCAGTCAAAAGTGATTGCCTTGGAGAGATTTTTTGGAAGCATGATGGGAAAGTCTCTCTCTCTCTCTCTTTCTCTTTCTTTAAATCCGGTTTAACTGCTTTAGTCTTCTGCTTTAATTGTTAAAGGGATTTTGCTTCTTTTATCGTAGTATCTTAACAACAAACATTTTTGCACTGAGTTTATTTTCACAAATGAGTTCTAACAAATAAATTGCTTCAGTCACAGCTGATACTGATTGGTGACTCAGTGTCTTAAAAGCAACAAGTGTCAACTGTAATTCTGCCAGGCAAGTCACAAAATATGCCATGTCTGGTCTTGAAAGATGACTGCTAAGATTTCGCCACTTTTAGCAGAACAGTTTTTCTTCTGTTTACACATTGCTTGAAATGGATGGGACAAACTAAGCTGAATACGGTAGAGAACATTAAAACTAGCTTTAAATAATGTGTATTAATGACTCCTAATGTATCATAACTTCTTTTTTCATTTTCTCTCTCTTTTATTATTGCTTCAGGTATTAAAATGCCATTAGATCTTTGTGTCAAGAGAAAGAAAAGAAGATGGAAGAATTGAGAACCTGACATTTGTCTTCTTTCCAATGATCTAATTTTTTACATCTTGACCTCTTTTATCAGAGAATTCAGCTGTCCCAACTGCAAAAGCACAATCAGTCTAGTTTGAACTTGAGCTTGGTTCTAAGCTTCGCAGTCCAAGATCTATTCTCACTGCACTTTAGTACAAATACTTTGCTGAGAGCATCCACACGTTGTGATCAGGAGCAATTGTAAAAACAAGATACAGACTTCAGTACAGTCATAAATTAACATCTGGGGACTGGGGAAAGCAGGAAATGAAAATACAGTGTCCAAAAGCTGCTTTCCTTTTAAAAGTGACTTTTTATTTCATGCAATTCTCCCACTGGATCATAAGTGAAATAATGTTTGAACTTAGCAGTGATATCAGGGTACAACTCTGACTTTCCTTCCTTGCTCTCCTTTGGGTGCCTCACTTTCAGTTATTCTAATTTCACATCCAAAGAGCTGCTCTTGGATCTTGGACCAATCATCTCACCACGTTTGTGGTAGTCCAGGTTTTGTTTTCTGAATTAGTAATACAAAATTGACCCCATTTGTATGTGTGCATGTATGTATATATGTATTTATACATATGGAGTGAGTAAAAGGGAAATAACAAACTGCTGGCTAAAGGGCACTTTTTAAATCTTCAAAATGTTTTAGAGTCAATTCAAGTGTAGATCTTCGAGCATTCACAACTCTTCTAGCTTTTGAGTTTCTATTTTGTTGGGCAGGAGAGCCTTTAATTGTATTTGATTTTAAGGACAGAAAATGTGTCTTTCTACTTCGATAGTCAATTCATAAATATCCTTAAATTAGAGAGCTTCTGAAATCCACCCTCTAGTACTGTTACCAAATACCTTCCTCAGTTATAGCAGAGCTGTATGAGGATGACAAGTCAGTGGCTCTAAAGAGGAGACATAGGAATTTACCGCATGAAGGACTGCAGGAAACTAGTTCATTTGATACTGTCCTGAGAGTATTCTTGGTTTCTGTCACCGAAGTCTGTGACTTCTGAGTATCTACTTATAAAATTATCCTCTGCATGGTGAACACTTGTATCTGACCATCTATTTCTGAATACTTGGTGCACATGCGTGTGTCCTCTAGAGTATGAATTCTGCAAACCCATACACTGTGTGCAAGCAAAATGTCTATGTATCATTGATATATGAAATAATAGGTAGTAGTGCTCTGAAAAATGATTGCCTTTATGATCTGGACACCATCATTTAGTCTGTTCTAGCTCTGAAAATCTTCCAAGACTGAATCATGATTGTTACAATAGAATAAAATCTGTGTAATGAAAGTAACTGTCCTGTTCTGAAAAACAACTTTGCAACTTGACCAAGACAGCAACCTTGTACCACAGATCAGTGTGATGAGGTCAGGTTTCTTCTGCCTGATTTGTTACTACTGATTAACAGGTATTGCACTGGTAGCAAAGTACAGGCATATCCAGCTCATGGCCCACAGGCAGCATGCAGCCCAGCACAGCTTGCTCTGTGGCCACCCCCTGCCCCATGCCATCATGGTGGCAGCTGTGCCTCTGTCCTGCCAGGTGGCCTGGCCCAGCCTGGGAGTGCACCTTATTGTTCAGTAGCAAACAGTGGTGTCGAGTTAACTCTGAAAGCAGGGCACAGGTTGCAGTGCAGTACCAAATCAAGTGACAGCAAATAGTTCTATGCATTTTGATACTTGACTGTTCACAGTCCCGTGAACAGTGAAAAATACACATCCATGCTTTCCATTCTGATTAAGGAATTTGAGAATATGTTTCAAGACTGCTGAAAAAAATCATCTTTTTTTTTTGGTACATTTGCAACTCCATTTTCAGCCAACATAAATATGTCATCCTCTCTCCCATTCTTAGGGTTGCAATCAGGCATTCAAGTAAAAAATTTGATCATGTCTCTTTACTTTTATAAGCCCTCTCTTACCAGAGAAAAACATTCCTCATTTCACAATCACACCTTATTTGTGTAATTGCTTTTTGACAATACATAGCTTTGTGAACAACTGTTGTCAAAGATGAAGTACAGGAGGAGTAAAATTTCATCTGAAGTCTTTGATGAACACCTTGAGAGCTCACTGAGAATTGCAGCCACTGCCATCAAACCAGGGATTGATGCTCTAGTTTCGCAAAAATAAGGTCACATATCCCACTAGTTTTGTGGGATAGTATAGTATTTTTTGTTCTCTCTCTTTTTTTTTTTTTTTTTTAATATATATATAATAAAAATACAAAAGATTTAAATAAGGTTGGGTTTTTTGTTGTTGTTGTTTGTTTATGTTTTTGTTTTTGGTTGCTTATAAATATTATGTCATATATTTTATGAGAGCTGCTCTGAAAGTAATGCATCCTATATTATGGTGTGGGCCCATGATGTCGGAGGTGGATGTTGGCAGTATGGCAATAGAGGCTGAACCTTCCACCAGTATTCCTTTATATGTTGATGCTGTGTCACAGATGGCAGCAGAGGGGCACTTGGACAGAATGGCATCTGACATGAAGTGCTTATGAAGCAAAGGTGTGAAGGTGTGTAGCAAAGGCACTGAATTTCTCCATGCAGAAAAAATGGCAGCCACTGACATTCATTGATGTGTGCAAAATGTTTCTGAAGACCAGATAGTGGATGTGAACACAGTGAAGCAGTCAGTACATTTCAGCAGTAGCCACAGTGTGTTACCTCTGCTGGTGCACATTTCTGTGTTGAAAAGTAATGATTTGTAGGTGAGAATTTTTTTTCTATCAAATAGTATCATTATGTTCTTTGTGTCAGTTGCAGTTCCCATGGAAATAAACAGGAGGTATTTCTTTCAAAGTGACCTTTGTGTATGTGGCCCAAGACAATGCCTCTTCACTCAGTGTGGCCCAGACAAGCCAAAAGGTTGGACATGGGTGACAAAGTAGGTATATTACTAATGAAGGAGAAATGTCACAAGGTAGGAGATAAGAATTGTGACAACTGTTACAAAATCAAGATGTCAGCAGCAGTTATTTGTCATCTTCAGTTCAATGCCATTACAAGCAAATAAAATGTCAGCTTTACTACGCCACAGTCTACAACGTAATAGCCATAAAATTAACTGAATCTTCAGAAACATATGCCTAGCACCTACTGTGCTGTGGGTTTTTGGTGGTAAATACAAGTGTTATAGTCTGTGCCTTCCTGAACATTATTGCTATTTCCTGTTTCAGTCCTTAATAATATAGGATAGGTTGGGGTTTCCATACGTTTTCTTTTCTCCATTTTTTTCTTCTTCTGTAAGTTTAAAGAATGTTTGAAATGAAATCCAAGCCACATTTTAAAAAAGAAGCTGCATTCACTAACTCATTCCACTTATTTCTCTTAAAAGACAAAAAGTACTTCCTCACCATTTATTTGTGTTCTTATTCCTTTAAAGACAAACGTGCACACAAACATAGCTTAGCACTTCGTAAAAGATGTTGATCAAATTGAAATCTCAACTTAAAAAGGTGAGCTAAAAGAAATCCTATACATGAAAGGGAGGATGATCTTTAATTGAAGTGCTACACTTCTGCTGAGGAAACACACAGACATCTGGTCCTCCATGTATAGTTTTAGGAGGCATTTATTCCAGAAATCTGTTGTAGAAGCATACCAGCGGATACATTTTTCCAGACTCCAGAGGAAAATGCTATTTATCAGGAGTGCAACTAGCTAAGAATATGTCATTTTCTAACAGGGAGGCATCAAAAAAAATTCATAATGGGCCACTTCTAGCTTTCATAATACTTCACCCTGAATTTCCCTTATACAAAACAATTTTATTCACTTCCAGGCTTTAAAGCCCTTTATAGTATTGTTATGAGGGCTAGGCCAATAATTTAGGCCCTGCATTTAATCAGCATTTTCAGGAAACCTGTTCCAGTGCCTCACTGCCCACTGAGTAAATAAGTTTTCCTAACCTCTAACTTAAATTTCCTGTCTTACTTTAAAGCCATTCCCCCTTGTCCCATCATTGTTAGCTGTGTCATAAGTCACTCTTCTTCTTGCTTGCAAGCTTCCTTCAAGTACTGGAAGGCTGCAGTGAGGTCTCTCCAGACCCATGTCTTCTCCAAGCTAAGCAAGCCCATCTCTTTCCACTTTTCCTCATAGGAGAGGTGTTTCCAGCCCTTTGATCTTCTTAGTGGCCATCCTGTGGATCTGCCCAACATCTTTATTGCGTTGTGTGCCACAGGTCTGAATGCAGAATCCCGGATGTGGCCACACAAGGGGAAGAGCAGAGGGGGAAAATCATCTCCCTCAATCCACTGGCCACTCCTTTTTTGATGCAGCCCAGGGTGCTGGGCTGCCTTCACACACTGCTGGTTCATGTCAAGCTGCTCATCCAACAGGATACCCAAGTTCTTTACTGCAGCGTGGCTCTCAAGGAGTTCTTCTCCCAGCTGGTACTCAAATCTGGGATTGCCTTAACCCAAGTCCAACCTTGCACTTGGACTTGTAGAACAAAATGTGGGCCCACTTCTCAAGCTTGTTCTGCTCCCTTTGAATGGCACCATTCTGTCATATAAATTGCACCACTCTGCTTGGTGTCATCAGCAAACTTGCTAATGTTGCACTCAGTTCCACTGTCTGTGCCATTGATAAAGATGTTGAAAAGCACTGGTCTCAACACGGGCGCCTTTGGAACATCACTTGCTACTGGCCTCTGCATGGACATAGATCCACTCACCACGACTCTCTGGCTGTGACAGTCCAACCAATTCTTTACCTACTGAATAGTTCAGCTTTTAAATTCATCTCTCTCTAATTTAGAGATAAAAATGCTGTGTGGGACCACATCAAAGGCTATGCAGAAGTACAGGTAGTTGACATCAGTTGTTCTGTCACTCTGTTGCAGAAGGCCACCAGTCTGGTGAGGCACAAAGTGAGCTTTGTGAAGCCACGCTGGCTGTTTCATATCATCTCCTCACTCTGCAAGTGTCTTAACATCTCTTTCAGGAGGATCTGTTCCATGATCTTCCCAGGCACAGACGTGAGGCTCATCAGCCTCTAGTTCACCATGTCTTCCTTTCTTTCTTTGCTTAAAAATGGGAGTGATGTTTCCAATTTTCCTATCACTTGGCAGCCATGACTTTTCAAATACAATGGAAAGTGTAACAATTCAAAATAAACCTGAACTGATTGGTGTGATGCAAGCAAGGATAAGCACAGCCAAAATGATATGTTGCCTACATTACTTTGCAAAACAGACTGCAGAGATAAGTGAAACAAGTAACAGGATAGAATATGACGATAATGACAGTTTTCAGAAGATTCCTTTCCTCTCTGCTGCTGACAGTGAGGGTAGAGATAAGACCATCAACACCTGCAGAGAGTTGACATCAACTTTAATAGCGACGTGCAACAATGAAGAGGAAGTTGCCAATGTTATAGGTGTTCCTTCTGATGGAAGACAGACAAGCAGAAATACGCAAGGAGATGGGTATAATTATTAAAGTGGAAGTTATTGATTCTGTACAGAATGGAAAAAATGAAGCTAAGAACAAAAACAAGTGGAGTAAATTTGAAGATGAAACTCTGAGTTCTGTTTTGCAGTGTAGTTTGCAATAACAAGAACTTATTCCTAGTCGTTCTAATCTGTTTATTAATGAATGTTCTCCTACTTCAGAAGAATTGCTAAACGATGTAGGGAACTTCGAGATCAGTTCTTCCATTTCTGTGGAATGAAGTACTACTGAAGAGCCAATTTCTGGGGGGGGGGGGGGGGGGGGGGGGGGGAAGATATCAGCAACAGTGTATTGTTTCTCCTCACAAAAGCCTTAACAAGATACAAGGCCAGAAAGAAAATTTAGCATGGTTAAGTAATAGCATGAATGTCAAACCTTTTTCTAAAGCATCTGGTATAAATAAGCGTGGAAAAAAATGAAATGCAAGTTTTCTAATTCTGTATGTAAATCCTCTGAAGAGACGTGTTTATTCAGCTCATAAAGCTTAAAAAAATACAAATAATGTTAAAAAAAATGCTGCTTTTGTAAAACAACCTTCTCTTCTGTCATCCTGAAGAACCAGATGAAGTTTCACAAAAAGTTGACTAATTTGCAGAAAGCAAGGACAAACAGAATGAATGCTAGATGATTTAGGCAAAGAAGAACTGAATAACGAAGATCAGGGAGAACAGAAAAAGAAAGAAAATACAAGAAATATTTCATCAAAATTGAAACAAACTTCACATTTTGGACATTCCAGATATCTTTTCCTGTAGACTTTGTGGGGTTTTGGCCATTAATCCCTAGGACTTTTCTTCATCACACGAAGGGATGTAAGGAGAGAGCACCTAAGCAATGTCCTCAGTTTGAGTACTTCAGCATTAGCTTATCCTATATATTAAATCATGTGTACAGGCATACTGAGTACAAGCTCTACAAGTGCAGGTTCTGCATCCTTTCTTTTTGTTATTTTGCAATCGCTATTCATAATTTTTAAGCATATAAAGTATACTCTGTCACTGAAGATGTCACTGAAGTCATGCTCAGTTTTATCATCGTCAAAATACCTGTTTTCCAATAAGCAATGCCATGTGTTTCCAGGCACAGCTATTCAAGCAGTTGTGACACCGCTGGTGCTAAGATCGCTATCTCAGTTACAAAAATAGTAGAGATGCTGTTGATTAGGCTAGAACCCATGCTAGTAAATGCTGTTTACATGACTCTGGAAACCCACTGCAGAATTAGCCTGTGTCCTGAAAAGCTTGTCGGTTCAGGTTTGACTGCAGGCTTACAAACAGACCACTGTTCAGCTACTCCAACAAACCAGTGAAGATTTGAACATTCTTCTTTGAAAACTAGACTCTAAGAGCTACCCAAGGTATGTAGAGCTTAACATTAGTAAAAGCAGTAATTATTTTAGAAAACATAAATTTGAGGCTTGAACTTTTTTGTTTGTTTGTTTTGTTTTTTCTTGATATTTCATGCGAGATCGTTTTTGTAAAATCGTCCTAAGTTCAGTGTTTTCCTGCTGCGTATCTGCAGAGATCCATGGATGTAACTCTGGTCTAGTAGGAAAGAACAGGGAATCAAATTCAAGTCTTTTGTGCTGTCTTTCAGAGCACTAACCACAGTAAAGATATTAGGCTGACCCAGAACTAACACGTGATACTTATGTCATATCCAGACTGGGGATTTCTTAAATTACTGTATTTTCCAGAAGCAATAATATTTGGACAGAGGGCAGGATGATTCTTTTATCTTCTTGTAACTTTTTTCAGATGCTTGTTCAATTACAGTATGACAGAAGAGATCTCTCCAGTGTGATATTCACTGAATCCATCTCATAGCATAGCCAAAATTAGAAATCAGAGGAACTCACAGGACTGTCTGTTCAGAGTAGAAAAATATGTTTGCAGTGAAGTGTTTATATAAGCAATAAGAATAAAGTCAAGCAGCATGATTAGACAGTTTTCAGGTAAAGGCTACCAAAAGATACATAGCACTTGAAGTATGTACAGATATGATGGAATAAATTAATTCATCTCATGTGGGCAGTACTGGAGATCCAGCAGACAATTTGACTTTTAAAAATTATTCAGCATACAGAATCGGTTGCAATATTCTTTTATTTTAATACAGAGCGTTAAGAATGAAACATTTCAAGACAGACAGACAGCATGAACAAACAACACACAATGGCAACTGTGGACTCATGCGTTAAATCTGATATGTTTGAGAGCATTAAATAATTTCACCCTATGCTTTAATGCAGAATTCCCTCAGGCTCCGTTTAATAGGTGTTGGGTATACTTCACCCCCTCTTTGTAATATTTCTCAACGTTCATGTACCTTGTGAGCTTCCTGCAATTATTTGTTATTAAAATCAGTTCTACTGGCAATAAGGTTTCCATGCTGAGAGCTAGGAGAGAAAATAGTGATGATTACAGAGCTACACAGCTGCTATTACTGACCCCGACTAGTTTATTTTGGACAACCTAGATTATGATTTTATTACTATTCTTTTCCTTTTGGGTGAAAGCCTGGGAACGTGCTTGGAAAAACATGTCTCCAAGGAGGTTGGAGAATGCCCATTTTATTGTCTAAATCCATCACTTGCTTATGCAATATAATTTTGAGATAAGCAGATTCTAAACTTCATTGTTACTCTTGATGATAGTGCAAAAGATAGATTTATTTTGATTTGTACAAATATAGGGTTACTCTCCCAGCATAAGGGACCACAATCAAATTGAGATGGAGTCCTTAAGTTCTTTAAAACACTTTCAACTCAACATATTTTTATTTTCTTGGTATATTGAAACGCATTCTCTCTTCTATTCCCGTTATTAGAACTGATAGAAGTGCAAATAAGTGGAAGTAGATCTTACTGAAAATTGTGCTGAATGCATAAATTGAACAAAAGTAGCTGCTTTTTTTCAGATCTATCAGTTTAAGGATAAAAAATTAATTACTTTTCAAGCAATTTGTGGAACTTTATGTTTCTGTCGGCTCATAACGTTATTTATCATATATCACACAATATTAGACACGATCTTTAGCATGTCATCCACACACAAAAATGGCTGTGAAGAGCTCCAGTAAGTGAGGGGACAACACATTCTCTGTCATTTACACCTACATTTCACTTTTTATGCCATTTTTGGAAGTAAAACAGAGTGTTTGACCAGTCACTTTCTAGAACGGCCTATGAATCCTCTCCCACAGAACAATCTACATATGAACTTTGTTTCCTGATTTGAAGCATATGTTCCACTCTTTCAAATCTTTAACAGGATTCGTGTGCATTTCTTTCTCATCTTTCACTGTAATCTCACTTATCTACCTTCAAACAGGTTTCTTCTATTTGCTTTCAGGCGCATCACAGAAGTTTCCAAATTTCATTTCCGTTTGGTTCTGTGCACTGACAAAATATTTCTCTTAAGATTTTAACACAACCAAAAATTATGCTAAATATAACATAAATACTAGTGAAAAGCAATTGAAATATTTCACTTGGAAAAGAGGCATGCAAAACACTGTCAGTTAAATGGTCATGATGTCTAAGGTAGCTTTCCATTTTCAGTGGGAGTGTTTTTCTCCCTCCTGTGAAACAATACTTCTAAAAACTTTCAAATGCAACTTGCAAACTGCATGCCTTTAGGAGCAAGTAAGGCTCTTTCTCATTTATTCAAACAACTCTTTAGCTTTTGATCTGTTTGTTGTTGTTGTTTTGTTTGTTTTTTCCTAGATAGCTTCAGAGTGTAACCAGGTAAGAAATGACATCAAAGCTTTGCAGCAACATAAAGTTCTAGTATAAAACTCCTACATCATTACAGGACTTCCTTTCTTTCTTTATGAAAAGAAGTCATTCACATAATATTCTGAGAAGGCACTATGTAGTGTGCAATACTAATTCTCTAACATAGGGAAGAATTCAGATAGTAGGGAGTTAAGGGAGGGAAAAATCTGTGGGGCAGTAGATTACACGTGGCTTGAAAAAGACAAATATTGGTAGAATCAAGCAAAGCTGAATCTGTAATAGTGACAAATCTCAAAGGGTTGAAGGAGAAAGTGGCCCATCAGGAAGAAGTCTAATAACATCGCACAGCAAGAATGAGCAGGAGTTACAGGCGAGCTGCCAGGAAGCGTTCATTTAACTGCTGAGAGACAGTAGTACTGGAGGGAAGAAGAACCATGATAGTTGCAGGGTCACTGGTTACAGAAAACCAGTGTTTAGAAGTAAACCACACATGACAGAGCAGCAAAGAACTTCTAGCCTGTTATTCAGAAAAGCTGTATTCCGAGAAGTGAGATGCTTCTAAACATCAAAGCGGAAAATAGCATGTCCCCATCCCTAAAAACACAGTTTTCCCTGCACACCTTTAGACAGATTACTCAGAGCAGGCATTTTTCTGTTTATTCTCTCCGGGTAGGAAAGGGGAATGAGAATTCCCCTTTCCAATGACCAGTTCCTTGGTCAGGCACTGGAATGGCCTGCCCAGGGAGGTGGGGGAGTCACCATCCCTGGCAGTGTTCAAGAGGCGTCTGGATAAGGAACTAAGAGATACGGTTTAGTAGTTTTTCAGTAGCTATGGTATTGGGAGGACTAGATGATCTTGTAGGTCCTTTCCAACCTCGTGATTCTATGATTCTATGAGGAATTAGAGCTGGACTGTCTCTTTACAGGGTGCAGAAGGGAAGACAGAAAGGGACTTCTTTGGATACAAGTACAAGACTGAGTATCTTAACAGCCCCAAATGGAGCAGATATTACAAAAAGTAAAGAAAAAAAAAAAAGAAAAAAGAAAAGAAATTGATTAGAAAACCCAACAAGAAGTTATTCTCACTTTAGAAGCTTGCTTCCTCAAAATAAAAACTAACAAAAGGAGTAACGGAGACTCATGAGGGAAGCTAGTAGGCTGTGACTTAAAATGAGCATTATTCATAGCATTCAGAAAGAACTAAAAAAATACAGGTTGTCCAATTCAGTGTGCCTAAGGGTACTTAGCTTACATCCCAGATTTCTCCTTTGCTCTCTGCTGAGACTCTTGCTAAATCCCCACATACATTAAAAATACTAACCACACTCTGTACCTGCTTGACAGATTGCATGTTGCTGGAGAATACAAATTCAGCCTGGATACTAAGCTTTTATTGTGTGTAAAACACTCATATACAAGGATGACCAGTAGTGATTAAGCTAAGGCAACGCACAGAAGTTGCTCCATGTGAATGGAATTAATTGATTTATTAGTACCAAAATAACCAGGTGGGTTGGGCTAATTAAGACTATGATTGCTAATTGCCAGCACTGGGGACAATATGAGTGGTTGCAGAGGCAATAGATGTATTCTGTTTGTAGAAGCTCTATAAACTGCTAGGTAGTTAATACTAAGAGAAGCAAAAATAAAGGAGAAAAGATTCACCAAAGAACTTTACAACTAAAGGTTTTAGATAAAGATTTTAGGGAGTTTCTGCATGTGTGGTTTTTTATTCCACTGTGGACTAAAAGGGAAAATCTGAAATGCCACCTTGGCATCAAAGAAATTCTGATTAATAATCAATCCTAATTGCTAACAATGCTTTCAGTCTTACTACTTACCAAGGGTAATACAGTCAAGATCTGTTTTTGTTAGCCAACATGGCAAGCTTGTAGGAGGAATCTTTATTTCCCATGCTAGATATATCTGTATAATCATGAGTTGTTGTTTGTTGTTGTTTGTTTGTTTGTTTTCTTTTCCAGTGAGGCTAACAATATACAGTAGTTCTGTGGAATCCTCTCTTCCTTAGCTTCTGTCTGATCTTTGTTCTCATCAGCACAAAACGTTAAGGAATTTTTTTTTTTTTTCCAATCAGTTGCCTGTGGCAATTTTAAGTGCATTATTTCACTTTGAGAAGTGAATGAGATTTATTATATATCTGTACATGCTTTCTAGCTCAAAACAGTCATTTCCATCTAATTTTTAGGATCTTGTTTTGATAGAGTGCTGCCAGAGGATTGGTGTACAGTGTTTTATGAGATCTGCCCTGTATGTCATTATGCTCATGTTTCTGTTCTACCACACAAGTTGTCACTGATGCCTCATTTTTTCCTTTTTGTTCCCTGACACATCCTTGGCATTCTGTGTTTTTTTCTTTCTTTCCCTCTTTCTCTCTTTTTCACTTTCTTTCTCTCTTACTTTCCCTTCCTTCCTTATTTTTTAAATGTTTAAATTATATGTCTTTTAAAGGTATTGTAGTATTCATTCCTTATCTGACTGATATTATGCAGTACTTTTCTTTACCTTTTCTGTATGCAAAATAACAGAAATTTAAATATCACTTTCTGATTCATGTCGTGAACTTGTGTGTTTCAGTTGACTTTTTCTTTTAGGAATATTTCAGTTTGTTGCTTAGGATTAGATACTTCTAGCTTCAATTCAGGGTACAGAGACATCAATATCCTTGCTTTATGGCTTAGAAATTACATAGTCTGAGGCCTGAAATGTCTTCTGTTAAGCTGAGTGTTTTATGCTTTAGGTGCTACATGGGTATTATGTGCACAGCCTTGAAATATATCCTTACATAAACTCCAGTTTGTGTAAAATGCTAAAATCAGCGTTTTCGCTAGTTCTTTGGTCTCACACAACATTGCTTAAATAGTTGCATGGGCAACACATTCAGATTCCACTGCCAGAATACATTCAGACTTATGAACCAATACTGTGACACAGAACTTTCTGGATCTGCTGCATAACTGTGTTCCTGCAGTTCAACTCCTGAGGTCTTAAACACTGCTGACCTGTGGCCTGACAACTGAAATTTATTTGAAGCTTTTTTATATCTCTCCCTTTTGGCTGCTATTCTCCTCAAAGATGGGACTGAGTGTTGTCTATGGAGGGTCAAGGTCTATCACCTACTTCGGGTTTTAGATCAGAGCTCAGGTCTCACTGGTTTAGCTTTAGCTGAATAACTGAGGTCAGCCATTTGTATGTGAAATGCCTTGCCAGACCCAACCAAAAAGTGTGATTTAAGGACAGTATGTATTGCTTATACAAATAAACTCTATTTGAGTTACTTTTTTTGTGGGGATGAATGCATTCGTTTTTAATTGTTATTTTTAATGGATCAGAGCAAAATATTGTTCTGTTTTATTTGATCTCTGTCCCAATGGGTTTTCTTTTTTTTCCCCAGACAGTGTGACAGCTTCCTCTTTAGACTTTTAATTACATCTCCAAGGACCTCCTTCCTGTATTAGCAATGGTGGTGGCAGTTTACCATTCTCAGGTAAGCCCAAGTAGTTACTCCTAGGCTATACCAAGTTTTACAAAAATGATTGTTGCGTATTTTTAAGCTCCAGTGTAGTTTGGGAATTTACCTGGATAAAAAAACAAATGGCTGAAATAGCCAAACCGCTTTTATAAGTGACCATAAAAGAAACTGCCATATGCATAATTGTGTTATTATGGATCATCAGGTCATGGATCAGAGATGAACAGGTAATTCAGACCAGTTATTTCACAACACTATTGCTATTGTACTCTGGAGGTGATCTGATCACATCGCTCTATTTTTTTGAGCCTCTGCAATAATGCTCACATAGCTCTTAGGCGCTTTAGATTTCTCTTTTCTTACTCTTTAAGATTATTATAATATGCATTGACTACATAATACTTTGCTGCTTTCCATTCATTCTACCACTTTTTATTTTCATCTGTAGGTATCTTTGCTATAAAAAGAAAACAAAAAAAAAATGGTTGTGAGCTTTCCTCTTCATTCAAAAATGCTTCCCCAAAACCTATTTCCCCTTGAAGTCCAGACTGAAAAAGAATCAGACATTCCTCAGCACTGCCACACTGGGTATTTGTAAGACGATAATAGCAAAGTTGGTGTTAGTTATACAGCATTAAAAAAAAAGTAAAAATGTGGATTAAACATATAATCTAATAAAAGTGCCTTCAGGAAAGCTACAAGTAACTGTATTGTCTTCCCACCAAAGCACATACTCTATTTCTTATTTTCTCAGTTCCTCTTAGCTTGTTATCAGAACACCAGCTTATATATAAGGTTGATTCTAATGAAGCTAAGGCAGGTGCTTTGTTTTAAACATTGTTATGAAAAAGCAAAATGTACACATGTATAAGCATAGAGTCTTAGTGAAGGTGCTTTTACTCGTAAGTCATACTTGGAATTCTAAGACCTTTTTTTCAAGAAAGGGTTCTGCCTGAGCAGACTGAAAGTAAGGGTAAAATAAGTCCTACTCAAGAGATTTATTCTGCTCACATACTTTCCAGGAAAGAGAAGACCCCCTTCTTCTTGCATGAGCTGGAGTAGCTTTTAGAAAACTTGACAAAGTATGTTGAAGTATGTCAGAACCACGTTTTGAACTCAAAGGACTAACATGCATGTAATGAATACCTCCTCCTCCATCACATCTTCCATGGTTTTCCAGCATTTTTTTCACTTCGCACGAGGTCTAAAAGTGCAGTAGGAGTCTTCTCGCTTCCTTGATGGAGTTCAAGTACATTGTGTCACAGATTCTTTATGCAAGGCTGTTTTCTGTTTTGGGACAAAACATGTGAAGAACTCTCTGCTCCAAGCACACAATGAACTGAGCACTGATGAGAGAAATACACCCTACAGTCTTGATGATGGTAGAAGGAAAAGAATTTTGATGGACAAATTTTCTTTCAAAAGGGGAACTATTATCTTTGCTGAAGGTGAGTAGGAATTCCAGCTGGTTATGAAAGACAGTTGCTGAAGGTGTTCAAAAATCCTTCAATATCCTGCATCTCAATCATTCCTGTAAATAGAGGCTTTTCTCTGTGATGAATATGAAAGTGAGAATTCTGTCCTTCAAAACAAAAACCAGTGCATGTATTTATCGTTACCTCTTTTATTGCTAAAAAAAAAAAAAACAACAAACAAACAAAACAAAACAAAACAAAAAAAAAAACAACAGCATTTATAAGATTTCCTTGAATTTGTTTTTTAAATTTTACACATCTTTTATGTTTACCAGCCTTTAGAGATCATGAGTTAATGGTAGGTAGATGGAATTTTTCACCATTAGATCATATATTTCACTCTTTGTAAGTGCAAGATGGACTATCTTTCCCAACACCCTAATGGTTAAGAAAAAAAAAAATAAAGCAGTGACTGAGGTTCACATTCCTCCTGTCATTCAAAAGAGAAATATATTTTGCTTTGGTTTTAAAAATCGAAATCATAGATGGAGAGAAATGTAATCTCGTTCAGTGTAATTCATCTGTAAGTTAGGATGTTCTCTGCAAAATAGGAGTTTTAAAGACCAAGGCTACATGGCTTTTTCATTTCTACATGGTAATAAATCAAATAATATATTTATTTCCAACATATAAATGGTATAACAAGGCATGGTTACTCTGGTAAGTGCTGGAAATGAGGTGATAACCATTACTACAGACTCAACTGCTATAGCACTTTCTCTTAAAAGAATTGAAAAATTCATAGTTTTCAGTGTTTTTCTACTGTCTTTCAATCATCCTGCAGATAATTTATCATTTTTAATTATAATGTTAAACATGAGTGAAATAAACTCAAAATTTTAATGTTTTAGTTCTCAATGTTGTCACTGTTTTTGCTTCTGTTCTTTTTGAAGTATTAAGTAATCTTTGCCTAGCTTATTTCCATGTGAAGTCCGAACAGAGTACTAAGAAAATATCATATTCTTTGCTATATTTCCTTTTATTTTTCTTGTGATAGGCTCAGATCACACAGTACAGTTTTGCTTCTGAGAGTCTGCTTTTAACACTGTTCAGGCAGTTTCCAATCATTACTACAGATCAAAAACTTGTTCTGGAGCTTCTACGCTGGTGGATAAGAAAAGACTAAATAATCTCTATCATCTGTGAACCACTTGGAAAGATAAAACCAAACCATGAGATATGATGGCTGATGCATCTCTGTCTAAGATCTCCAATTAGGAATTCCAACAGTTGCTATCAAATTACAATAAAATTAAGGAAGTCAAAATACTGAGAGAAATACAGAGTTTCTTGAGGTAGAAGAGTAAGGATGGGAAATAATTGATCTGTCCATTTCTATCTATTACAGAACATACTTAAAACAAAATGAAGTTTTGCCCTGGCAAAGCCTACAAGGGATAGACATACAGTGTGGTGTCTAAGCTGATAATAATGCTTTAATTGTGATTGGATTATCAAATTGTGATTAGGGAAGAAAAAAAAAATGAACAATGACCAGGAAAAAATTTAAAATTGGTTAATTTTCAGGAAACAGCAGATTATTCGTTTATTGTATCTGTTGTTTGTGTATCTTCATCTTCTTGGGAGTTTATATGACAGGATGTTATTTCTAGCTGCAATCTTTCAGGAACTGTTTCTCAGCCTTTTAAAGTATAGATAGCAATGCTCTACTTGCAGATTGAATTCTGTATCAGTTCTTCATTTCTCACTGGAAGCTGTTTATGAGCAATCATCAGTAGGTGGGCTACAGAGGGAGGGAAGAGTATTTTTATCTCCCGTTACAGCAAAGTTGTCTGTCGCTATTCCGGTAGCCAGAACCTTAAGAGGTTAAGCATCTACATTCCAATTTACTTGTGACTTGTAAGCAATTAACCTGCAGTTAACATATTAAAAGTATTCTTACATCTATTTTCCAAGGATTTCAACAGTTGCCAAGCATCAAAACACTTAAAAATTTATTGTCTTAGATGACTGCTGCCTTTTGCTTGCCATTTGTAAGCAGGCGATATGTTACATATGTATTAGTGTTTTAAAGTGTCAACATAAACATTAGACTGTATGATGCTTAATTACTGCAAAAATGAGGATTAATAGTCTGTCCCTGGAGCCTTCCAAGGTGAGGCTGGATCAGGCCCTGGGCAACCTGATCTAGCTGTGGTGTCCCTGTTCATTGCAGGGGAACTGGACTAGATGGCCCTCAGAGGTCCCTTCCAACTCTAAGGATTCTGAGATTCTATAATTCTATTATTATAATTATAACAAACTGGAGCGCTACCAAAACTATAAGAATAGCCTTCTACTTCAGAACTTCTAAGGCTCTAAGATTGTTTTTTTCCAAGATGGTTAATGGTATTCTTGGTACTTATCTCTAATAAGAAAATTTTTGCTGCAGCCTGTACTGGTTATAATACTTCATGAAGATTTAAAATAAATTAACACCTAAATTTCTGAGTAGCAACATATAATATAGTGAACTTTGTGATTTCATGGCCTGGTGCACAAGTGCAATCAAGAGATTGTTGTATAGAGTAGCCTCAAAGGACAAGCTTGGCTTTCAAGAGATTTTACCTCTGGAATGGAAGAAGTTTTAACTTCATTGGACTGTATTTAACCATTCTGTGATTCTACAAATATAAACTATATATTAGGAACAAAAGTGGACTTATTTCTTTATATTGTAAAGGGTTCTTTTTAAAAAAATTTTCCCCCACCCCTTTCTTACCTGATTTCTTTATGGCTTTGAAACATGAGATAAAATATTTTAACAAACAAAATACGTGTAAATATAAATGTCAAAATTGTTGTGAATGAAAGAAAATCACATGCACCTCTGTTTAAAATTATACAATTGTCTCTGTTGGAAAACACCTTTAAGATTGTCAAGTCCAACCACCAACTACCAACCTGACTTATTGAGCCCTGTTACTAAACCATGTTCCTTAGTGCCACGTCCACATATCACACCAGTGATGGGGACACCCAACACTTCACCTCCCTCTATATGAAGAAATTCTTTGTAATATCCTATCTAAACTGTTCCTGGTGCAACTGGAGTTGGACTAGCACTTGAAAAGGTCTTATCTTACTTGTTGCCTGAAAAAAAGAGAGAAACAATCTCCTTGCTGCAACCTCCTTTCAGGAGACTGACAGATGAAAAAGCATTTTGAATTGAAGCTACATACAGAAACTCCAAATGCAGTCACTAGACAAAGGCTTTCTAATAAATGTTCTCTTTTGAAAAGACTCATTGTCTTTCTGGGCTGATATTTTGGAAAATCAGTATCTACCATTTATGCTTTAGGTTTCTAGAGAAGTAATTACTAATAGGCGATGGAGTAAGTCACCTAACTACAGATGTAAACTTTCCATCTCAGCAGGTACCAATTACATGGTTAACATCAACTAAAACATATTTGAGGCTTATAGTTAATTCTCTGCCCTTCACTTAATCGTATTAATTCGTTTAAAAAAAAAAAAAAGGCATAATTACACAGCGGGATTAAAAGAGCTAGTATTCAAAACAAAGAATGTAATTAAACCTTCAGGCAGCCATGCTGTAGCTCTACTGTGTGCCTAACAACATGGACCACACAAATGATCCACAGAATGGAACACTTCTCCTGTGAGGATAGGATAAGAGAGCTGGGGCTGTTCAGCCTGCGGAAGAGAAAGCAGCGAGGTGACCTGAAAGTGGCCTTTTAGTATCTCAAGGGAAGGTGCAGGAAAGAAGGGGGCAGACTCTAGCAGGGTCTGTGGTGCTAGAACAAGGGAACATGGTTTCAGGCTTAAAGAGGGTAGATTTAGGTTGGATATAAGGAAAAAGTCTTTTACAGTGAGTGTGCAGAGGCAGTGGAACTGGTTACATAGTGTTGTGGTTCATGCCCCATCCCTGGAGATGTTCATGGTGGGGCTGGATCAGGCCCTGGCCAGCTTGATCTAGCTGTGGCGTTTATGTCCATTGCAGAGGAGTTGCACTAGGCCTTCAGAAGTCCCTTCCAACTCCAAGGATTCTATGATTCCATCCTATTATCTTACTGTTCTCACGCTACCTTTACTTATCCACTCTTGCGCTATAAGTAGGCAGTGCAGTTAAATCACATACTTATTCCCTGTTGCTCCCTTGGTGCCAGCAATACTATGTTGTTTCTGCTGTTCACTATTAGAGGAAGAATAGCCATAAGTATATAAGAAAATTTTGTATAAACATCATTCATTCATTCAAGAGTGGCTTTTTTTTTTTTTTCTTTTTTTTTTCTTGGAAAACAGAAGAAACAAAAAAGATTCTACTTCTGTTAAGGAGTCTTCATGAAAGTTGAATTTCTTTGACAGTGTTCCAGTTTAGAATAGGCCTATGCTATCTGGAATATGCTAGGGCAGAGAAGAGATACTGCTGAATTACTTTTCAACTCCCTCATGCTCCAGCTCTCAGCATGTTCTGGCAGGGGCTCTTAATTTCCCGCTATGGGAGCAGAAAGAACTAGAGAGAGAGATATGAGAGAACATCAGTGCCAGAGAACACCAGGAAAAAGACTGTTTATCTTTCGATTGTTTTTAGTAGAATTAGGGGTGGAACTGATGGGGAACTCCTTTCCTTCCACACACAGGCAGACACCTTGTTGAAAACACTCCTGCATTCCTCTTCTCACATAAACAGACAAATGATAGACAGGAACTCAGAGATAGAAAACTAGCTGTTGATTACGTCAGCCTTTAGCATACTGTCCCCTGCAAACCTACAGCAAAGTCAGAGAAAACACTCCCAGATCTGTGGTTTCTTCTCAAGCTGATCCAGCGACAGCATTGGTAAAGAACACCTGAGTGTTACGTACCTGCTTCTGGTCCTTACAGAAATAGGATGCAGCTGTATGAGGAGAAAGGCTCCTCTTTGCCTGTACTAAAGGTAGCAGTACTTTAATTTTGGGAAGTTTACTCTTCCCAGAGTAAAGAGAAAAGACAGAAAAGAGATATCACAAAGGCTAGAGAATGAACATAACATACACTTTTAAATACCTTTAAAAGTTTCTACTGTAATGATTCTCTCCAAATTCAGCAGTAATCAGTGCACTGATTAAAGAAACAAAAACTAGAGTGAATGAGGATTTCCATTTTCATCATATTTATTTAGCAATGTATTGTAATTCCAGAATTAAAAGTAGTGACACATAGAAATTAAGGCTTATATCTGAAGTCAGAGTCGCTGGGCCATGTTTGCATGTCTATCATAATCTTTTTAGTCTGTATATTTTTGTTTGATTTAGGTTTATTTACTTATGGTTTTTGTTTTTTGGGGGTGTTTGTTTGTTTTGTTATGTAGTTAATTCTGTAGAATAGAAAATTTAAGACTGAACTTTGTTGTAACGGTCTTACATCATTTACTAAACATGTGGATACGAAATATGGCTTCATAGTTTGTAAGAATTATTATGCTTAATGGGGCTTAGAATAAGGAGTGTGAAAGTATCCTCCAAACCAAGATGTTTGTAGTCAAAAGCAAAGAAAAATAAAAAAGTAAAAATATTTCCATTATTGGCAGGACTGGTGTATTTACATAAATCTAAGAGTGTTAGAAACTAGAATTTGACAGTATTTTGGTTGTTTTTACTTTTTCTAAACTTGTGCAAAACTTAATTTTTCCATTACCTAAGAATTAATTTAATTTTTCTTTTTAACAAAAACATCCAATTTTTTTGAAAACGAAGCCAAGAAAAATCACAGTTTGCTAAAAACAATTCTGATACTTTTTTTTTTTTTTTTTTTTTTTTCTTCTCAGAAATACTAGTCTCCAAAGCATTCGTGACCTAGTACTTGACAGGAAATTGGCCTTTGCCTCGGAGTTATGCCTCTACCATCCAAATGGCATCTAACCTTGGCTGAACCAGGAGACTTACTTTGAGAGAGGCTTTGTCATGGCTCGATGAAATTCCTGAAGAGGGATTTAGGTGCTGATAGAGAGCAGAATTGGAAAGAGGAGAGAAGGAATAGGTCAGATGAATGGCTAGGATTGATTTCCTGTAAACAGAAGAAGATGAGGCCAGGACTCCATACTGTTTTTTCATTCCATTCTCAGTTCTGTTGTACAAAACAAGGATTGCATCAGCCAAAGCCTGCTTAAGTGCACAACTGTATTTAGTCCCTGATAGTCACCAGCCATGTTCACTGGATGAATGAAGGTTTCAGTTAAAAAATAGCCCATGAAAGAGGAAAGCAATTTGCATTGTTGCATGCATACTACAGGATGGTGGATTCAGACTGCGGAATTAGAAGTCCTGCTTTCGTTTGTAATTTGTGTGTAATTACTTTGCTGACAGTGCTGTTTTAATGGAGGTTACTTTGAGCTATATTTATGTAATTGCCAAGTTTTGAAAACCTTCACCTGACAGAACAAGAATCCATCATGTAGAACATGAGTTATGGCATCGCTGGTCTAGAACAGCTTCTGAGCTGCATATGGACCACTGTTTAACAGGGTTGCAATATATCATTTGCTAAAATCTTTCATGCTAATTAGAGTTGATAGAGAAATGCAAGCACAAAGAACAGATAAGTTCATTTTGCACATAGACCCTACTGCTCTATGATCTACTATATCCTGTTTCAATTTGCTTTTACCTAAACCGCCTTATCTTGCATCAGCTTCAGTTCCTGACTCCAGAAGCAAGGCTTACACCAGAACTTGAATATGCTCAATACCGAGACATTCAGATCTGAGAAGTCAGGTATGTCTAACTTAAGTCTTCTTTAAGAAGCCTACACTGAACATCTACTGATTGTGGCTCTTTCTGAAGGCTTACAGATTGTTCCTGCTGGAGTGAGTTTTCAAGGAAACAAGGAGAAAAATGGAAAATAAGTTAATTGGTTAACGCTTGCAAAAAATAATAGACTCCTTCCCCATACCTATATGACTAGAGCTCCTCAGCATACAGGGTGGATGTACTTTCTATTTTTTTTTCCTCAGAAATTGAATCTTCCCAAAAAATAAATCTGAATGGATGTCAGCTTCAGTGGTAAGGGTAACTATAGAAGCCTTGTAGTACAGATTATAGGGCATGTTTATGTAGAAGATCAAACTATATTAAAAAAAATTTAAAAAAAAATCACTTTTGGTATGATTTTGGGTTGTTTTTTTTTTTTGTTGTTTTCTGAAGATACATATATTTTTGCCCAACAAAAACCTTTTAAATAATGTTGTAGTGTGTGCACATGTGTATTTGTTTGTGGTCTGATAATGAACTTTTGCCTCTGTTAGCAGTGTGGTCTGGAGCATATGTTTCCCTCTGCTTTGGCTTACTGTCTGCTGTGTAAACAAATATACTTTCACTCTTTTAAACAAAATTATTCTGAGAACTGTTTTACATTCTCACCTTGCTGGCTGGACTGTGTCATTTGGAGACATGGATGCAGCCTCCTGCTACTTGTGAACACTTGACACAGAAGCAGAGAGTGGACCAGGATGCAGGGAGGGACAGCTGCTCCCTGGGCACTCTAGGGCCTGGCAGTCAGGACCTGAGCAGGCTGGCTGGGTACTGAGTTGGCCTCAGCACTGGGCACCTTCATGAGGACAGAGACACGGATGGGCCAACACCAGTAATTTACAGGTTTGTGTTTTCTTCTTCCCAATAGCTGAGTATTTTTCCATCAAGAAAAATGGATTTTATCCATCAGGACACTGAAGCTATGCTTTAATTCAGAAAAAATATATATATATATGCATCTTTATTTAGGTCTCTTAACTTTGAATTACAAATGCACTGTTATTTCCTAGTTGCTTTTATTCTTTTTCACTCTCTAACTGGACATCCAGCACAATTATAATCAGAGCACAGAATAATGGGTGTGTAGGAGACTGGGGCACTAATTTTTCAGCTCCTCCACAGGGGTATGAGGGAAGCACAGAATGCCCATCTCCTGGCTCCTCCTCCATGTGCATTCCAATCTACATGGATACTGGAGTTCCTCACTTGGCAGCTCCTCTGTGGTGCCCAGATCTAAGTGGAAAATGTGCCCATGGGGGAGCTGTCAGGGGCACAAGCAGGCAGAATACAGGGTTATCCTCAACGGGACACTCCCCAGTGGAGGGCTGCAGCACTGGATAGAAACTCTCCGACACAAGAATTCAATAGAAATGGATGAGTCTTTGCACCAGTGAGCACATCATTGTGGACTTTTGTGGAATGCCCTTCACTGGGCATTGGATGCTCACATTTAAAAAAACATTCAAAATCCTCCTTGTCCTCCTCCTGCTTCCTCTGCTGTTGCTCCTCCTGCTGCTCCTCCTTACTTCTGGAACTCTCCTTGTTACTGATGTTTTTAATCTTCTCAATTTTTAATGGAGCTTCCTCATCACCCTAAGAATTAAGGACAGAAACCCATCAGCAGTCCAAATCTGAAACACAGTGAAGAGAAGGGCTTGCGTGCCTGTGCTACTCTGCTCCATGTTCCTTGGCTCCACCTCCTGCAGCAGCTGTGTCATCTCCTCTTGTAGGTACACATCACGTTGCTGCATGCGGTTAAGCATGGTCACATCCAGCTCATAACCAACATTTGGCGTACTCTGCGCTGACAAGGCAAGGACAAATGCCAAATTCATGGTCTGGAAGAGATGGGAGAGAGGGGGTCAGTGGGGCTGGTTGGGAGCTCACATGCAGCTGGGGGAGCTGGGCCAGGAACCACAGCTCCTGGAGTCAGGTAGGAGTAGGGGAAAGGGAGCTGGACAGCAGCAGGGGCTGAGGCCAGTGCAGGCAATGACTGCCCAGTGGGCTGCTCACAGGGTTCTTCGAGCAATGGACCATCACTGAAGGCTCCAAAACCCTTCGTGGGCTGGTGTTGGTGCCTGGCCCAGCCCAGCCTTCCTGCTGCTGCTGCACTCACCAGTGGCCTGGATTCTATTACTTGGTTGTTTCCGTTGCTGAAGGCTAGTAATCACTCACTTTTCTGTTTCCATCCAAACTCATGTTTCCCTGTTGCTTCCAAACTTTAATGTTGAAATCACCTTTCTTGTTATGATATCATCATTTTGGATTTTGATTAACAAACTGTAGTGAATCACAAGATGTAACTGTCAAAGGTATGGATCACAGACTTGTTTACCTGGTACAGCTGGAATTCTCTGGGTTTGGTAATGACTTTAACTTCTGTGAAATACCAGCCCTGAGCAACATTACCGTTTTTACTTTGCCTTGACTTGGAGATCATCTGTTCCTATACATTCTTCTATTTGTCATGTCTTAGCTATGCTTAAACAATTCAGCACACTATTGCCCATTTAAGAATCTCCAGCTAGTACAGAGACACACAGCAAAGTTGTTTCTTCAACATATAAATTACAAAGAACACATAAAAGGCATCCTCTTTTCTATGGCCTATTTCATGAGGAAATCAGAGCCTTGGCCTCCATCTTTCAGGTATCAGTGGTTTCATATCTTATAATGTCCAAACGAGATGTTGAGAACTGTGAATAACAACTTTGTTCCTCTGGGAGAAGAAATAGAAAGAGGTGTTGTGGTTTTTTTCTTTCCCTATATGTAGCTTTTCCATCAGACTAGACATTCTTAGAAGATAGTTTGAGACTAGAAATGAAGTCACCAAGATGCGGTATTTAACTACTGCTTTCTCATCCAGGCATAATGCCTGGCTTATTGCCTACTGTAATCAAAACAGCATTGCTACCCATGAAAACAACAAATAAAAACCATCTAGAAAACCATCTGAAAGCAAGACATTCCAGATCATGCTGTGTAGGAGTGTAGTCATGTAACATGTAATGGTGGTGTTAGCGCTAATACAAATGCTCCTAAAATAAGATAGAATTCTGTCTGACAGATTCCAAGACAGAATTTCTATCTTATTTGTTGTGACAAAAGAGCCTCATACAAAAGGAAAGTCATATGACAGTACAAAATGTACTTAATTAGGAAAGCAGGCTCCGAAACTTATAAAGGATGATGATTGCGTTATGCCCTAGGCAAGATATCAGATGATTTTAGTTTTGTGAGACATTTACTTTTTTCATTAGTTGGGCCACACCAGCTTTTGTTCTAAACTGAGGCAGGTAGTTACTTTTCTTTAGGTACTCAGGGGAAAGGCTAGTAAGGCTTGTTGCCAGCTGCTTTGCCCTGTTTTCCTAAAGCTCCCCAGAAGAAATCCATATAATACACAAAGTCACGCACTGAATTCCCAACTAAAAATCAGGAATGACAAACTTCTAGCTTACTCTTAGGGTCTAGAGAATATCATTATTTTGTGGGGATGGAACACTCTTCCAAAATAGTATCTCTGCCAGGAAAAGTCTTGAGTACTTTTGTTGAGTGCTTTGCTGAATCAGGAAAGGGAAGGAGAGGGAAACACTGCTCGACTCATGCCCATAAACGAGTGCTGGGAGTCTGTGCAGTACATTTGATTGTGCTCAAATAGACGAGTAACTGTGCCTCAAGTTATGTTTTCAAAGATCAGAGTCAGATTTCTAACTGAATTAACACACTGACATTTATTCGTTTACTGTATCTGTAGTGAGAAAGTATCCGACTCACTCATTACAGGAAAACACAAATATACAACACATTCAAAACAATGTAGAAGAAATGAGCTACACGCCAGATGCATGCCAAGAAAAATAATACAGGGTGCAAAACAGATCTGTATGCATATAAGCAAAATGCAGGCACCAGAGCAGAAGTGTGTTGCTGTAAAATTCTATGTATCAAAGCTTGACACGGAATTAGGAATTCCAGTTGTGACAAATGATTGCTGCCTATGCTGTCGCATACCAACCTAAGGTGTTGCTACAGAGGGTTGTTGTCCATCAGGAAAGGATGAGTATATAGTCACATTTTGTTGTTTGTGTGGTTTTTTAACAAAGTAAATAAGCAACAGATTACGCAAATACTGCTTTTACAATTGCCTTCTTCTGAGATAAATTCCAAATGCAGACATCAAAGGCAGGATAGCATACTGTATTAGTAGCACAGTAGGTACAATTTAAGGAATTACTGCTTACAAATTATATCAACTAATACATTTTTATTACTTCCTTTTCAGCAATATGTGTTTCACAAGTAGGAAGCATGTCAGACAGATACATGGAAAATCATTCTGGGAGCCATAATATGTATGGCATGTACAGTCTCTTAAGGGATGTTATCTTAGCCTTCAACAGTGTTAATTTACTTCTATGACAATACATTACATTTAAAACTTCAGAAGATTTCTTGCTATTGAAATATGAGGCTGATGAGAATTGTCATTACAGAAGCCTACTGCATCCCTATTGTTTCATGGTTAAAACACGATGAAGGAAAAAAAAAATCTATATAGTAATCTCAAGCTCTATAATATTCTGAACTGAGACGGAAAACAGTGAAACCTATGGCATCCAAATTCAAAGAAAATATGAAATTGTACGTGCTCTTTCATGCTGAAATATGAAAACTGTCCTTACTACTCTAGGAGTTCTTTGATGCGGAATATATTCTTTCATGAACACTTCAAGTTAAGAATTATTTGTGTTCAACCCTCTGTCACTTCTGCCATCTCTAGCAGCTGCAAATGTTGGTCTTAGTTACTATTTGACCAAGATGTTTTGATTTCATGATCTAAGCAAACAAAGTACAGTGTTTACAGCTTACATTCTTTTAAGATCTCTGGCTTAAATCCTTTTTCTTTTTTTCTCAGTTTGCAGACGTCCATGCTCACTTTTTCTGCAAGGAAATAACTCAGCAAATTCATAAATAAAAATAAAAATAAAAAATAAAAAAAAAAATAAAAAAAAAAATAATACCTTTTTCAGTGAAAAATACTGATTCTAGTGGTGTACTTCCATGAATACAGTAAAATAATAATCAAGTTTTCCTTTGATAATCTAAGAAATGTCATTCCTTTTAATTGCCATATCATAGCACGCCTTCATGAATTGATGTAATCTTCAATCATCCCACAGTTTCAGCTACTCATCCTAGATTCTTCTTTACCTTCAGACTGTAAGAATTTACCTAACCTTCCTTTATCAACCCATTTCCAGAATGTAACCATGCTCCAAATGACAGGTGGCATATATGCAGAACATGGCTTCAGGGATGCCTTTTACCAGTCTGGTGAATTATGTCAGCATGTAGAATAAAAGTCTTCTTAAATTCCTGCTATACATTCCAGCTGTAAAGCTTTGATTATGGAACAAGTACTACCCCATACTGACATAAGCTGGCCCATGTCAGCTGTCACGGGGTTATCGAGATCAATCTGTGTCCGTGACAGGGGAGGGGGCAGTAGGCCCGTAGCCCCCCGGCCCCCTCGGAAAAAGGGAAAAAAAGGGAAAAGGGGTAGGGAGATGGGAGTTCAAGGGAACAAACGGAACAGCGGCAACGATCTGAGGAGTAAAACTTATTTTACTAACTATGATATCGGAATGCAAGATAACACACTATAATACAATATAATTAGAATTGAAACTAATAAATCAAATATAATGAGAGAGAGAGGTTTCCGAACACCGAGAGGCCTACTTTGAAGTTGAAGGCGCCGCGGCTTGGAAGCACACCCACACTCGCTGCCAGGCAGTGAAAGAGAGAGCGAGAGCGAGCGTCGCTTCCGTGACGTATTTCCCTCTCTGGCCGCGAGGTCCCCTGGGACGTGTAGTACTTCTTCTCTGTGCTCCACATGATGTTATGATGTGGAATACCAATAGCAAAAATTACAAAACACAAAACCATGACATTCCACCCCTTATTCTACATCACTACATCATGCTTAAAAATACATATACAAATAAACAATACTTGAAAATGCATTACACACACAGGTCTATATACATATATATACATAGAATTACTGACTGCACTCCCCCAACATCAAATTCCCTTGTGGTACACATTGAACATCCCCATCCTTCTGCATCACCCACCAAGTGCACCCAGGTCCCTGGGCAAAAACAGTTCCACGGAGAGGTTTGCCCTTTCCAGAGGCTGGAAGGACCCACACTGCTTTTCCCAACATGTTCTTTACATGTACAACAGGGACCTTATCTCCCTCTCCAGTATGTAGGGGGCTGGATTGGGTAGGACCATCACGATTGACAGATCCTCTGGTATTGACCAACCAGGTGGCTTCTGCCAAATGCTTCTCCCAGTTCTTAAATGTTCCACCACCCATTGCTTTCAACATGGTTTTCAACAACCCATTGTATCGTTCAATTTTACCAGAAGCTGGTGCGTGATAGGGGATATGATAAATCCACTCAATGCCATGATCTTTGGCCCAAGTATTTACAAGGGAATTTTTGAAATGTGTCCCATTGTCAGACTCAATTCTTTCTGGAGTGCCATGTCGCCACAGGACTTGTTTCTCAAGACCCAATATGGTGTTTCGGGCGGTAGCATGGGGTACTGCATAGGTTTCAAGCCACCCAGTGGTTGCTTCCACCATGGTAAGCACGTAACGCTTACCATTGCGAGATCGTGGTAAGGTGATATAATCAACCTGCCACGCCTCCCCATATTTGTACTTTTGCCATCGCCCTTCCCCCCAGAGAGGTTTCATCCTCCTGGCTTGTTTAATTACGGCGCATGTCTCACAGTCATGAATAACCTGTGCAATAGCGTCCATAGTTAAGTCCACCCCTCGGTCTCTAGCCCACTTATATGTTGCGTCCCGTCCTTGATGGCCTGAGGTCTCATGGGCCCATCGAGCTAGAAATAATTCACCCTTGTTCTGCCAGTCCAAGTCTATTTGAGCCACCTCAATTCTGGCAGCTCGATCTACCTGATGGTTGTTTTGTTGTTCTTCAGTAGCCCGACTCTTGGGCACATGAGCATCCACATGGCGCACCTTTATAACCATATCTTTTGCTCGGGCGGCAATGTCTTTCCACAGTTCAGCAGCCCAAATAGGTTTACCTTTCCGCTGCCAGTTATTTTGTTCCCACTGCTGTAACCATCCCCACAAGGCATTTGCCACCATCCATGAGTCAGTATAAAGATAAAGCATTGGCCACCTTTCCCGTTCAGCAACATCTAAGGCCAGCTGGACAGCCTTTACCTCTGCGAACTGACTAGATTCTCCTTTTCCTTCAGTGGCCTCTGCAACCTGTCGTGTGGGGCTCCACACAGCAGCTTTCCATCTGCGATGCTTCCCCACAATACGACACGATCCATCAGTGAACAGGGCATATTTCTTCTCATTTTCTGGTAGCTCATTGTATGGTGGGGCCTCTTTAGCACGTGACACTTCTTCTGCTGGTGATGTTCCAAACTTTTTACCTTCAGGCCAGTCCATGATCACCTCTAAAATTCCCGGATGACTGAGGTTCCCCATCCGTGCTCGTTGTGTAATCAGCGCAATCCACTTGCTCCAAGTGGCATCAGTAGCATGATGGGTGGAGGGAACCTTTCCTTTAAACATCCAGTTCAGCACTGGCAGTCGAGGTGCCAGAAGGAGCTGCGTTTCAGTACCGACTACTTCAGAAGCAGCCCGAACCCCCTCATATGCAGCTAAGATCTCCTTCTCAGTGGGAGTGTAGCCCTCTTCAGACCCCTTGTACGCTCGACTCCAAAATCCCAGGGGTCGGCCTCGAGTCTCTCCTGAGGCTCTTTGCCACAAACTCCAAGTGGGACCTTTCTCCCCAGCAGCAGTATAGAGGATGTTCTTTACATCCTGTCCCGTCCGTACTGGCCCCAGGGCCACAGCACGGGCTATCTCCTGTTTAATCTGTTCAAAAGCCTGCTGCTGCTCTGGGCCCCATGTAAAATCATTCTTCTTCCGCGTCACCTGATAAAGGGGGCTTACAATGAGGCTGTAGTTTGGAACATGCATTCTCCAAAAGCCCACTACGCCCAGAAAAGACTGTGTGTCTTTCTTGCTAGTGGGTGGAGACATAGCAGCAATCTTGTCGATCACATCTGCTGGGATGTGACGACGCCCATCTTGCCACTTTATTCCCAGGAATTGAATTTCCTGAGTAGGTCCTTTCACTTTGCTTCGCTTAATCGCAAAGCCAGCACGTAAAAGGATCTGGATTATTTGTTCTCCTTTCTCAAAAACTTCCCTTGCGGTATTGCCCCACACAATGATGTCATCAATGTACTGTAAGTGCTCAGGAGCACCACCCTGTTCCAGTGCAGTCTGGATCAACCCATGGCAAATGGTAGGACTATGTTTCCACCCCTGGGGCAAACGGTTCCAGGTATACTGAATGCCCCTCCAGGTGAAAGCAAACTGTGGCCTACATTCTGCGGCCAAAGGAATGGAAAAGAAGGCATTCGCAATGTCGATGGTGGCATACCATTTGGCTGATTTTGACTCCAGCTCGTATTGGAGTTCTAACATGTCTGGCACAGCAGCACTCAGTGGGGGTGTTACTTCATTCAGGCCACGGTAGTCTACCGTCAGCCGCCATTCTCCACTGGCTTTACGCACTGGCCATATAGGGCTGTTAAAAGGTGAGTGAGTTTTACTAATCACTCCCTGACTCTCCAGTTGACGAATTAACACATGAATGGGGAGCAAGGAATCCCTATTGGTGCGATACTGACGTCTGTGCACCGTTTTTGTGGCAATCGGTACCTGCTGCTCTTTCACTCGTAGCAGCCCCACAACAGATGGGTCTTCCGACAGGCCAGGCAAAACAGACAACTGCTTAACACCTTCTGTGTCTACAGCAGCTATTCCAAAGGCCCATCAATACCCCTTAGGATCCTTGAAATATCCCATTCTGAGGTAATCGATACCAAGTATGCAGGGAGCCCCTGGGCCAGTCACAATAGGGTGTTTCTGCCAGTCTTTACCAGTGAGACTTATCTCAGCCTCCAACATAGTCAGCTCTTGGGAACCCCCAGTCACTCCATGAATATAAATCGATTTCGTCCCTTGGTGACTCGAGGGCATTAGGGTGCACTGTGCACCAGTGTCCACCAGGGCCTTATATTTCTGTGGTCGTGATGTGCCAGGCCACCTAATCCACACAGTCCAGTATACTCTATTGTCCCTTTCCCCCCCATGACATCAGCAAACTGAACCTAGACTTCACAGTAAGATCAGCTTGCGTTGTATTTGCAAGGTTGTGTTCTCATGTTTACAAAGGCTGGAAGGCCTCATGTTGAATGAATGACCACAATGTAGTGGTCATACATAGCTAAATTTCTATCCAACCTAAAAAGCCAGTAGATCATTTCACTGCAATAGGGCCTCCAAAAGTTTCTGTGTGAAACTGGAACTTCATACTAACAGAACTCTTCTGCACTTGCCTTGCCTGCAGCTGGCTGCCAACCTGAAAGTCCAACGAGCATTTTCATTTCCAGAGTAAATACGTCATTGCCTTTGTTTTGATGCTTTGTTTTATTCTATTTAATGTTTATCTTACATTTTAGAGGGGGATAAAGGGTGCTGCATTTTTCATTATGCAAAATGACTGGTAGATACTGAGGAAAAACATATTAATGCAGCTAAGTACACAAAAAAAATGGTTGAGATACACCAAAAATAATTGAACTCACCTCCACTTCATAAATTGCATCAATACTGAAAAAAGAGAAATAGGCATACATTCTACTGGCAGACCAGGAATCCACAGTTGTCTTTTTGGGGATACCAATTGCAGCTGTTGCGCCTTTTTGTGACAAATTCTGGCTTCTTCCAAACTGGCCTTCAAAATTTTTTTACCTACAACTCAGGTACTTCTCTGCAATTATATATTCTTGGTAGGATTTATGATACATATGATTCAAAATGCTAAATGTATGGAATACAAAATAAAATTTCATTTTATCAAATTATTTTAATTTTAAGAATGTTAGCACTGTTTGGACTGATGATAATATGAGTTCACTGGGGGAAGGGAGGCAGCGATGCATTATCTGGAGCTCTGTAAATTAAAGCTGATCTAACATGCAACAAAATGCACGATACCCTGGTTAAAGTAAGAAACAGTTATTACTTGATGAACCTTCTTCAGAATTAAATCTCAATTTCAAAACCACTCAATTCTCACATTCCACACAGGCACCCTTTTAGAAATTGAAGCGATCAGTGATTTCACTCTAATAGCCAAGATAATGGGTTAGAAAGTACAAGAATCCTATCCTGATCCCTCTGAAAAATGAACAATGTTAGGAAGGAGGGATTTTTTAATAGAGGGAGACAACTGTAGGAAAATCAGATCATTCTCTACAGTGAAATGCACACCTCCTTCATAGGAAAAATGAGAAATATATATAATTTGAGACAATTTTCCCTTTAAAAGTGAAGAGATCTCATGCCTTAGGTTGATTTCACCGTGCTGCACACTAATGTTCTCTCTTCTTTGAGATCTCCAGTTTATATGAACACAAAATATGACATCCTCCAGCAGGCAATTTGTTCTTCAAGTTTTGTATCTTCTAACAGTAGGTAGTGCTGAGCTGCAAACGTATACTTTTACCAAAGTATCTGTACATGATCCCTGCGGAGACTTAGGGCATAGTGCTCTACTCTCTCATACTTTTACAGTAAACACTTAAAAATCCAGAATAGAAAAACAGTTTTGGATGTTTCTAAAGGGAAAAATTTGGTCAGTGATGTATTGTCGTTCCTGTCTCTGACTGAGTCACAGTTCTAATAAAAGTTATGTAACAGTTCCAAATATTCTCCCATTAATCCTCAAAATCTTAAACTTAGGACATGAGGTAACGGCCTTAAGTTGCACCAAGGGAGGTTCAGGTTTGATAGTAGGAAAAATTTCTTCTCGGAAAGAGTAGTAATATGTTGGACCCCAGGGAGGTGGTGGAGTTACGGACGTGGTTTAGTGGGTATGGTAGTAATGGGCTGATGGTTGGACTAGTCTTTTCCAGTCTTCACCATTCTGTGATTCCATGATTAAGCTAATGACAATGTCAATTATAATTAATATAGTTCAGATTTCCTGGGAAGAAATATGTACGTTATAGGTTGTAGGCTTGAAACTGACTATTTAGAAGCCTAGCTGGCTTATTTCTACTGATGTTTTGTAGTAACAATAGGTCAGTCTTCTTCCTTGCTGTCCTTTAGGTGGGAATGAAATATGGTTTGGTTTCCTGACACAAACCTTCTGTAATGCAGGAAGTTATTGAATTTCACAACTCTGAGCAGGAGATGGGATTAGGTTGGAATTCCTACCTGAATTATGCTATGATTTTACAGTCCACCGGCAACTGTGCCGTCTCCCCTCAGACTCTGCTGAACTTCTCTTCCTCCATTCATTTTGAATTTGATGTGGCAGTGTTCCTGTATTTCAAAGTATGGCCACCAACAGTCAAACTCTTAAAAGCCCTGGCCAAAGGAGGACCCAGGAGAGGGGAGCTCTGCTTTGGATGTGTTTGAAAGAGAAAGGTAAAGCTCACTGGAGAAAGCACTGATATGTATACTCTGTGACTCTTCACTTGGGGCTGTCTAATTCAGTTCTTCAGGAGTCGCCCATCCCCACACAGCAGGATGGATGTCAGTCAGCCAAGGAAAGTCCAATTCCTCTTCCTTTAACCTTGTCCACAACTACTGACACGTGTGCTGGACTGTGCTCTGAAAAACAGAGCAGCTGTCAGCACAGTTTGCATTTAGAAGACTGGTTCGAATGCCAATTAAAACTCACCACACCCTGCAGATCCTGCAGTTCTGTCTGCCAGAAGCTTTCTACCACTGCCACTAGTGCAGTGGATCTGTTGTTAAACATGTATGTGGCAAAGAAAGACTTGCTTGGACACTCCTTAGAAAACATCTGTCCTGTCTATGAGTCAACCGGTGCCAGGGAAGAAGGCTGAGACTGGGAACTGGCAGGCAGGAATTTCAGTGGAGGTGAGCTTTAATGAGCAGGTTGGCTGCGCTCCATTGCTGTGACTTATTAAGGCTACACATTTCCATTGAAAAATATGGAAATAACTCTGCTTTCAGTGATACTGGTTTACCAAAAATCTCAGTGCTGTGGGACAAACGTGCACTACATGCCTAAGCATACAGACCTTCTAATCACAGCAATATGGGTGTATCTCCCAGTGCAGCAGCCTGGAAGAGATCGTAATGTGAACTCGTGGTATGGTTTGTGTGCTAGAGATTCAGAACCAGAATCACCATTTGTGCCTTCAGCCATGAAAAGTACTCCATCTTCAGTCTACTCAGCGTTTCCAGTTACATGTGCTAGAGTCTATGATAAATTAATTTTTCTCATGGCTGAATGGCATGCTTTATACAAATCGACACTGTTGTATTGTGTTTTGGTCCATGCAGAATGCAAAGGGAAATCTGAAAGTCTGCATCTCTTCCTGCATGCACAAGCACGCTCTGCTGATGGTATTGGTCTCCATGAAGGTGAGAGTGTTGGACAGTTCTTGGCACAACACTGCCAGCATGCCACTACCCCTGCAAAGCTCCTGAGTCAGCTGTGGAGGGTCATCGTAGCCAGGTGTGCTGCCATGCTCCACTGCTGGAAAGGTAGGTCTTGTGTGCTCAGCATGGGCAAACCTCCTTCTATTTGTTACTTCACAGATAATTATTTTTTTTATGCTTAAATTGTTTATAATATTTTAACTGTGGTTTATTCCAGTTTTAAATGCAGAACATAGAATGCGTTCCTTTTTGTTGTCTACATCCAGGTAAACACATAAGAGGATAAAACTCCTCAGGCATCCCGTCCTGGTTGAAGGGTTGGGACTTGAGGTAATAATGATGGGTCCCAGCTGGGGAAGTTGCTTGTAAGAATTATATTCAAAATGGGTTCGTACTTAAAGTAAATGGTACATGCAATGATTACATAAATAAGAGAGACCATCAGGGATCCTGAGCAAGCAGATTCATCCAGATAACCAGATGGATACTCTTAAATGCCATCGGCTGAAGGAAAAGTTCTCAGTGCGGTTTTGCATCTGCCTCCCTTGTTCAGAAAAATGCAGTAGGGTTTATAAACAAATACATCAGAGTACACATGATACCCTGCAGTGCATTTATAGTAAAATAACGTGAATGCTATATTGAAAAGAAAACAAAAACAAGCAAACAAATGAAAAAAGACAAGCATTCATTTTAGTGAAACTACATTATCTGTATTTTTCCTTTTAAAAATGTAGCAATAAATACACATATTCAGCTAACCATAACTTTGTTCTAAGTAAAATGATCAAAGAGAAAGTGAAAGCATGGGTGGTCAACTTTTTTTTCCTTCTGATATAAACAAGCAGCTACCTTTATTTATTTGCAGGTGGAACTTTTGGGTATATTTGTCTCCAGCGTTAACTATTTACTGAATGTATTTAAAGCAGGGAAAACAAGAAGTATACACAAATCTTTTTTGAAACTGCTTACTCTTGAAGGGCATAGACTTTTTTTTTTTTAATTCTTCATCAATGCTTTCCATCTTGTACATAGAAACATTTTGAGAATATAGTCTGTGTATTACTGTGCTCGGTAAGATTTCCCACATTTACTGACTTGCTGATTATTAAGAAGCATTTCACCCAGTTTGATTCTGGTACCATGAAAGGAGACATTTTGGAACAGACAGAATAAACAAAATCTTTTAAAATGTGCTTTTTCAAAAACAGCATCCTGTCTTTTGAAAGAGAAATATAGCGATTTGTGGAAAGACAAGAAAAGCTCCTGTAGTGAAACACAGAAGAGCAGGTTCTGTGCAATCATTTTTTACAGACCTGAAGGCTTTTACATGCTGGCGGTAACATAGCTCTAATGGTCTTCTGTAGGCTGTCTGGGTGGCTGGAAAACACTGAAGACAGTGTGATCACCATGCACCAAGCTTAACTGTAATATCCTGCACCACTTGTGGATCCCCAAGGAGTTAGCCATTCAAAATCTCACCTTTCCTTTGCTGGTTATCAGGGAGCCATCACCTTGCCCCCTGTCATAGAGCAGCTGAAGAAAATCTCTGCCTGGTGTTCTCCTCTGGTGAGAAAGAAACAGAAGAAACGCAGCATTTTATGAAGATTTTAAAAAACTCCTGGACTTCATTCACAAAGATCCCTCCATGCCAGTGAGATCCTGAGACTACAAACAGTTGTTCCAGGCATTTTATGGTACAGTTAAAATGTTAGTGGCACAAAGGTTAGAAGCAAACACACACAGTAAGTAATGAGGTCACATTTTGAAGTTATTGCTCGGTATTTATCCACTGAAAATTTGATCTTAAAAAAAATTCAGAATTTGCCCTGTGTGTTTTTATGTATAGGAGATAAAACAAGATGCTCTATCTCTTACATGCTTTGTGCCACACTGCTAACAACACAGCTGCTTACACTTAATGGTGTATTTCATGTGGAAAATTTTGCAATGAAATATTTCAATTTTTTTTTCTTATAATATTAAAAATGTGTCCACACCTTGAAAAATATTAGATCATCCTCAGGTGCTTATCTGTGTGTTGTATTTGTGTCTATGAATAGATCACTGTCTTTAAAGGTGCTGGTCATGCATAGCAAATTCAAAATACACATGAATTTGTGTAGGAGCCTGACCTTAAATAAGCTTTAAGAATGTATTGTGCTATGCCAGTGTTTTTGGATGGAGTTTAAGCATATTTCTTGTGTGGTGTTGAGAATTCTTTACCTGCTTATTATCCCATGGCTGTTTTGTCATTATTTATAAGACAGCTTGTAATGCATATGATCTTCTATTTTTCATGCAAATTAAAATCACTTGAAAGGAAGCGAAGTACACTAAAATGTAGAAGTGTTTAAAGTCATAAAGTATTCAATCCCTATTCCAAAAATTCCCCATTGTACATTTCAGGTGGTAACTACTGGAAATCTTTGTTCAAAAGTTCCGGTATCCTCAATCAAATTCCTCTTTTGGAGATTAGAAGGTGCGTCCCATTAAATTCAGGTAAATTTTTCTAGAGAATTGTTGATTGCCAAATTTGTAACTGTACGTATCTAATGTTCTCTAAATGTTCGAGGCTATTATTTTAAACATTATATACCTAAAACCCAAGATAACAAAAACAGAAGCATCAGAAAGGAAAGGCTGAAAATCACTTCTTAGGAGTAGCATACCACAAGACTTATTTGCCCATATTTGTGTTCTCTACCAGAACACAGTGTTACTTAACTGGGCTGGACAGTTTTGGAAGACCATTTCATTAGTTCAAGAAATAATTTCAATATTACAAGCAAATTAGACAGATGCTATGACAGGTATTTTAGAAAAGGCTTCTAGTCCTCTAATCTGACAGAGTTTGAGGTCTGCTAAACCAGGTTCCAGACCATTCTTAGCAGACCTTACACAATAATCACAAAGTAGACATAACTTCCTTCTGATCTAACCTAGAAGGGTGTTGACTGGCCTTAATTTAGCTGTAAACACTTTCCAACTACATTTTGTAGTGGATCGAAAGGCAACTTATGTAGTGGAGGCCTAGTGCCTCTTTCTCTTCCAGCACATTCAGCTTCCATTAATTTCAGCAAGGAATGAGGGGTGACGACAGCTTTTCCAATAAAGGAAATTGTAAACATCACTCATTTTTCTGTTTGTTCAGTTCTACGTGATAGGTTAACAAACACAGGTCTGTGGTTCCAAATGCAAGAAAAGAAGTGTTCAGGGGCAAATACTGTCATGCCTGCCCGGCTCTTTCAAACCTTCTCAGTGTGCCAAATTCTGCTTTTGATGTAATTGTGATTATAGTATTGTTTACAATTTATGTGGATATATTAGAGGCAAGAATTTGTCCCAATGAGATTACTTTGTAGGCTGATAGAGCAGCCCATTGAGATTAGTAAAGATAGCAGAATTTTGCTCACAAGGGAAAAGCCCTCAGGATTTATAGTCTAACTGAGAAAAGTAAGAGTGCATAGAATGAATAATTACACTATATATATATTTTTTTTATTAAAAAAAAGGATGTTAAACATCTATTCATTTCCGTGCTTCTGCATTTTATACATAAAACTCAATAAAAATGCTGTGTTAAATACATAGTAAAATGAACATCACTAAAAAGTGACTTTGTCCTAAAGCACTCCACCCCCAAATAGCATGACATTTATCACTGTGGTAAGAGTGTATCTATCTGCTGTTTAGACTGCCTCTCAGCTCTCAGAGCAAAACACATTCCATGGGAAGCAGAATGATGGAATTTCAGTTATAACACAATTTTTCAGCTGTTTAAAAACAGGCATATCATAGTATATATTTTACAGCTGTTGTGAAAGAGTAGAATTAACAGATGACTAGTAGTATCCCCTTAGGTCTGATCCCGGAAAGTGTTAAGTGTCCTGAGTTTCTGCATTTTTGTTGAGACCAGTGGGAGTCTGGGAGTGCTGAGCATTTTGTGGTGAGAACAAGTGATCTTTCAGCACCTATCAGACTAGGACCAATAGCCAATAACATCAAACTGATCCTACTGTCCTTAAATTAAGTCCAAGATGCATCAGAAAGAAACATGGTGCCAGGGAGATTTTCTGTGCATTGGATATTTGTGTGTATTTCTCTAGCACTAACTTTGAAGGTCGCTTGGATCAACAGCAAGAGAGAGAATGGAAAAGGCTTATTTTCTGCAACCCTGTAGAAAATAATTATCTGTATCAACTGCCATTACAATGGTAAAAAATGTCAAAAGTATTTTATTTGCAAAATATTCAAGCTATCTCTTCAAAAGAAATGAGGATCATCATCCTTACATCACTTATTTAGAGCCAAAAAATATTGTCTGCCCTGGGAAAAGAATAAATCTGATACTTTTCATCTGTCTAATAGACTGGTTTTTTTCCTTCTTTAGGTGCCCCGAAGGAGCAACATCACAGCCAGATACATTTTCTGAGAACTGTAACTTCTTTACTGAGAACTGCAGGACTGTAAGTTTACTTCCACACAGAGCCAGCGTGTCATCACCCTTCAACAGGAATCTTCCATTAGACTGACACTTACAAGCTTCTTTTCAGTTGTCAGTCACATCTTATCTCAGAGCTTACCAGGTCCCTCATTCTTTGTGTTTCACATAATCTCCTTGCTCCAGTAGTTCGCTTTTTGTTTTTTATTTTATCTGAATGGTACAGTGTAAATATGCCACTGTTTTATTTAATGATTAAACTCCTTCTCTTTCCCATCCCACCTCGAGAACGTTGTCTTGATTTGATACAGTGTTAAAAGAAAAATGTTTTCATAATGCCTAACTTCTTCATGTGATACTTAATTTCTTTGAATGCCAAACTCCTTTTGAAGTTTTTAGCGGGCTGTCAATAGAAAAGTGGCTAAAACCTCATTTTACCACCCTGAATTGATATTTAACATCAATCAGGGAAAACTGTGGGACTTTCTAAAATGTTTCCAGGATACAAGAACATTTTCGCTATCATGCAATTAAAACAAAACAAAACAGAACAATTTATTGAAGAAGAGGAATCTTCAAATGAATTTTGAGCCTACTACCACATAATAGAGTTTCCTGAGTGATCTTTGCTTCCAGTAAAATTGCCAATATGAAGGATAACTGCTGTCAACAGAGCTTGTAGAAAACTGACCCTTAAGTGCCATTAAAAACTTTATCATGAACTTTCTTATTATTTGCTTACAAAATAATTTGTTACAGTGACATTCAAGTTCGTGCTATATGCCAGGTCTTTCTGCTCCTTGTATCCAGTCAGGATCTGAGACTTTAGAATTATGAAGAGAAAGATGAAAACAAACAGGAACTCAATAGCTTTCCCACAATCCAAAATTCATATCTTCATAAATGGCTGTACCTTGTAAATCATGAACTTAAGAAAGTCAGTAAATATTTAATAGAATAATCATATCCATTGTAACCTGGTTCTGAAGAGATGCAATGAGGAACCAGTCAAATGAAAATGTGAACTGACAGCAAGGGAACCTAACAGAAAAATGAAGGGAATAACAGAGGTAACCAGATATCTTTGTGCTATTATTTATGGATAGACAGGAGTACTCATGATGGTTTATTCGTTTAATGTCTCCCAAAGTAAACATTTCAATATTTTCTTAAAGCCTTCTTTATTCTGTAGCTTGTAATAACCTTTTAAAAGAACTCTTGAGAACTAGGAAAAATGAAGAAAAAGGCATCTGTTACAAATACTACCACCAACAGATACCTTACCTGTCTAAACCAACTCAGATGTTCTTTCCCAGAGTTATACAGCTTCTATCTTCCCATGACTGTTTCTATATTAGATGTGTCAGCACAACTTTTTGTGAGAAAGAACTAAGGAGCAAAGGAAGAGAAGTAGAATTTTCAGTTGTTGCTCAGATTCCCTCTCATTCTTTTGTCTTGAAATTATGTTTCCAGAAATTGTGATGGTAGTACAAGAGCAGTGTAACTGCTCCTCTCATTTGCATTGTCGCTGTCATTCAGAGTCTGAGTTGGCACTTAAGGTATGAACATTAAATGTTGTGCTATTCAAAAATTTTAAAGAAAGTTGGGACAATCTCATCTCAGAATGTTTAGTAATGTGTCAAACATAGATGTAGCAAATAGGTTATTCTTTTTTCAGTGATAAGCATTACTTGCACAAATTTGAGAAATACTTAAACAATGTTTATTCCAGTCTTGTGCAACTTGACTACTAAAGTAAAAAACAAAACAAAACAACAACAACAAAAAACAAAAAACCCCACTGCAGTTGAAGCAAAAATACTAAATGTGATTCACTTACTTGATAATTTAACACAACCCATTATTTAAGAAATATTTTTTACCATAGCTTTATGTGTCGTCTTTGTTATATTTTACTTACTGTGATTCATCTACTGATTTTAGACGTACAATAGAACTTCTAGCCCCATGTATCAGTCCAGAGTTATCAACAGTCAACTGCAAAAGCCAATGTTCAAATAAATTATTGCTGGCTATTAGCATTTTAATCCACTACAATCGATGGCTCAATGACAAAAAATGATAAAAGAAATGTTAGACTTCAGAACATAGAACACCTTAATCTAGTTACAGCCTGCTTCACCCCTGGACTCTGCTTATTCTGTATTGGCAAAGCTAGAGAGGTAACAGACATGCAGGAAGGCTGAGAGACACAGTCATTCTTAGTTTCCTTTTTGCTATCCATGCTCATCAAATAGATGCATTGTCAAAAAAACTCTACTATGAATTTGAGAAGAAACAGATAGATACAGAAACAACTTCTTGCACAAGATGATATCATTTCTGATCCAAAGAGGATGAGGTTCTTAAAACAAGAAGTCACTCAGCTTCCCTGGATTCACTGCCAAGCCTTTTGAGATCAGAGATTGCAGGTCCTACTGACTGGGGCCAAATTATGTGTCGTGGTCTTGTTGATATACTCCGCTGTCTGCTAGGGACTGAGCTGAGACCACTAGACTAATCTTATGTAGGAGTTCAGGTTTAAGACATTTTAAAACAATATTAACATACTTCATGTATTTTCTTTCCATGGAAAAAAAAGTCGTTGAGAGGCCAAAGCAGAACAGTTTCTGTAACATAAGGTAATCTTACATATGATAAATGTAGGATCTGAGTATGACTTGTTGTCAATTACAAAATTTATTCCATATCAAATGAAACAAGTTTAATAAACCACTTAAGTGTTTTAAGGTATGCTTCCTACCAACATGAATTATGTATCTATCTGCAGCCAAATGTATGTGTTCTATTCCTCTGAATATTGAATACAAAAACTATGTTTAAATAATGTGAAGGGTCTGATTTAAAGCAACAAAAGCCAATAAATTCAAAGTATATGCTGGCAGTCCATCTTTAACTCACACAAATTGTTTCAAACAGGTATAATGGCATGAATTATGCCCTTCTTACATTTATGTTTCTACTTCCACATTTGAATTTCCTTGGCTTTGTCAGCCTAAGTCTTTCTATGAGTGTCTTTAAAAGAGTTCTTAAATGAAATTTACTGGATTTGCTTTTTCTTTTTCTTTTTTTTTTTTTTGAGGCAAATATATACCTTACAGACAATTAAAAAATGAACGTGTGTTTTGTTTTTTTTTCATCTGAGGGTGGAATGGCTCATTTGGAACTGTTTTAGTTTCTCTGCTTAATATACAATCAGAACGGCTAAAATATTTAATAAACACTCTATTACTTTACGTTATTTACAGAAGAGACTGAAATTATTCCCTCAGAGCTTTTCTGATCTCTTCATTTATCACAGAACTGGTCGGATATTTAGGATGCTCACGTACGGGGAGCCTTAACACTATGGATAATAAAAAAATGAAGGTCTGCACTGTTCAGGTTTCAAGTACCGAGTTGGGTTTTAGCTGCTTTGCTGTTTCTGCCATTTTATCACTTAAATAAGAATAGGACTTCAAGAGCCCAATCCAAATTCTACTGAGACAGGTTTTTGTCAGAGGGCTCAATGAAGTATAATTCGATGAAACTGAGAAGCACAAAGGAGAGGTGTGATTTTCATACCTACAAACAATACTGCTATTCACAAAGTACCTGCAGGTGCTTGGTGAGAGGTGAGAATGAAACAAGATAGAGGTCAGCAATGTGATATCTTAGTATAGCAAGTAAATGCAAATCTTAACTATAAATAGTTATGCCATACAAACACAATAAAAAAAAAAAAAAAAGTCATTTTAGCTGTAGGTTCTTCGAGGCAAGAATATGAGTTATAGCTAAATCTGGAGCATAGCATATTTTTATTTACTAAAAAGTTGTATAGTACACAGCATAAAAATCTCAGGCTGGGAAATGGAGAAAAAACAAGGCTGTAGTACCAGCTTCAATACTAATGTAGGTATTTTAGAAGAGTCACTAAATCTTTTGTGCTTTAACATTTCTCCAAAGTTATACTTGTCCCACAGGGAAGACATGCAAAGATTTACTTGTTATGGTTGCTACAGCACATAAAAATATAGACTACATTTGTGCAAAATTCTATTGTCATATACTTGTCTTTTTATATGAACTTAAGCAGCTTTAGTTAATTTTTTACTGTGGACAGCTTATCACACCTGTTTCTGATTTGCCCATCATTTGCCCATAGTTCTTCAGTTATTGTTACCTCCCTGAGTTTGCTCAGTGTTTTCACTAAGTTTACTTGAATTGTACTAATATTGTATTAGAGCTGTAAAGTTGTTAAAGAAAGACAAAATAAAATAAAACAAAAGCCCTCTTAAAATAACACTGGCAGGCTACTTTTTACATAAACTTAATACTTACTTCAGTTATACATCAAATGTGGTTTTCATTTTGGATATTCTTCATCACCTTAAGATGAGAAAATACAAAAATGCTAATCAATAATCTTGGAAATGTTTCAACATACTTTTTCAGATTGTTTTCAAAAACAGTTTTCATGCTGTTATTCTGAAGTCTGCAATGCGTGTAACTACGTGACTTTACAATTTAAAAGGTGTTTTATGTATCACAAAAAAGCATAAAGGTGCAAGTTTATCTACACTTGATTCATGAATACTTAAACTTTTATGACTCATGTGATTCAAGATTCTTCAGTAGGGGTCAGATTTAGCACTCATGATGTCACCAGAAAGATGTAATCTAATTGAGTTAGAAATCAAACCACAGTGAATTGCCATAGGAAATACCTAGTGAACAAACTAATCAAAAGAACGTTATACCTATGAAAATACATCAGAAAGTTTATTTCAGATGGACGAGACAAGCCTTGTTCTCACTCTGTCATTGCAGCTATTTTCACTTCTGCAGGTTCAGTCTTCAAAATCTTTCAGTGTTAGTTTTGACAATCATCATGATCTCATGACCAACTAATAGTTTAATTTCTATTACATTAATGCTCTGATATTTGTTGCTATATCAGAGTCTCTCCATCAAAAGGCAGATTATTGTATCGTTGTGGTTTTGTTAAAATACTTTAAGTAAAAACATACCTACCAGTGCTTTTTCCACTTAGAACATGAACGTCTACCAAGGTGGTCTTTTCCACAGAGCTACATGACAAATGCAGCTTTGTAGTTATATACGTGTCTAGAAATGAAGCACAAGCATATGCACAAAGAAAAAAGTAATAGGTAAAGTTTGGCAGCTTTTTGTAGTTGGTCATAATCTATACGTACATATGCTTACATGATTCTATACAGTTTAGAACAATAAAGGCCTGATGTATATGTGTGTATCTATACATACATCCTTGAAGACACAAGGCCAGACAGAAAAGGATACCCAGTGGAGGATGGAAGAAACATTGAATGGAAAAAGTATCTAAACAACAAAATCCTTAGAGTTTTACAGAAAGGAGATACACCTCACTTATGGAGCAAGTGAAAAGTTATGGTGATTATTATCAATTCCAGTAATTTCCATGAAAGGGATTTCTCTATTTCCTTTATTATTTAAAGAAAATTCAAAAGAAAGATGTTCTGTGCTTAGTCTTGGATATGACACCTCATTTTGCAGAATGGGGAAGTGCAGAAAAACTTTTTTTTGTTGCTTCAGGTGACTCTTGGGGGTTTATGTATTATTCTAGCAAACAGTAATCAGAGAGAGAAAAAAAAGAAGTCTTTTGTCTCTGTTTTATGATACACGAAAGAAACACGTAGTTCTAATTTTTCTCCACTTGTTCAATATATTTAAAGTATTGCAGACAGAAAGTACAAATTTGGAATTTTAGGTATTTATTTACTACTTGTGAATGTCTTGGTTATATTAAACCTTTAGAGTCAGTCATCGGCTAGCTGTATTTTTGTAAAATTTGTAGTGGGAACCATGAGAAGTGATTAGTTCAAATGTCTCTCAGCTGCAGAACAGTGTCTTAGAATGTGTCTGAAGCTGGGAAGTCCAGCCCAACTTTACTTTTTTACAAGCTCAGTTATAGGTATACGGGATTACTGGGATTTCTCCCAGAAGGAGAAATGAAAATTATTGAACATTTATTAAAGTTATTAATAAATTTGTAGATGTATCTAGAAATACACAGCTACCAAAAAAAATAAAATAAAAATAAAAAGTTAAAAGAGAAAATACATAGGGAATCTAGTTAAAAAAGTCAAGAAAAAGCAATGTTTCCAGGAGAAGACGGGAGGAGTTTAGCTCAGCAGAAGAGCTGCGAAAAGCTGCAGTGACACAGATATAAAGCTCACAAGTGTCATGACTGGTGAGAAAATGAAGGCTGGCAATATAAATCTGTGTTATTTTACTTATATCTGAATGTCTCTTCTGCTTTCTAAAGTACAGAATGATTGTTTTTCTCGAGTGTTTTTGAAAGTATTTGCTTGTTTTATTGATCAGATGACCCTGAAGGCATGCAGTGTAAGAGGAACTGTAGGAAAGACATTGCTTAAGCAATGGTTTATAAGGTATTGAGCACTACTCTGGAGTTCTAAGTAGATGGAATGTAGATACTTATATCTAGAAAATCTCCACAGTGAACTACTATGCTTACAAAACGTGTTGGTGAAGAGCCTAAGCAGGTTTAGAAAAACTTAAAAAAAAAATAAACTAAAAAAGAATATTGATACAGTTTGTTGCTCCAAAAATACAATTCTCATACTGTAAGGGAGAGGTTTTCCCTGTGAGGTAACTAGATCAAAAACAAGGGAAATTTATACAGTATCAGGTATAAGGTAGCTTTTGTTACTCTCACTGGCCCATTCTCACTCAAGTTTTGTGCTCCGTCCCTTCTTCAGGCTTCAGTTAGCGTTTTTTGTCTCTAGATCAGGCATGTCCAACCAGTGGCCATGGGCTGTGTATGTGGCCACGGACAGCTAGTAATGCATTGTTATTTACAATGTCATAAATAATTAATGTTATAATATGATTTTTAGATATATTTTTCATTAGTTGATAGTGTGCAGCTCAAGTGCAGATTGCACAGGCAACAACAGAACACTGTGGAGGAAGGGCACAACACACTGCCTCTCACACCCATCACACACAATCAGTTGAACTGAAACCCATGTGTGTTACACTTTGCATGCACTCGTGCCACTTGATGACTACAACAGTCACTACTGATAATAATATTTCAGCCTACCTACACATGTGTGTGTGCCTGTGAAAATATGGTTTTGGTTATTAAACAGACATGTAAGTTTTCTTATTTAACTATTAAACTTGATATTGTGTTATTCCATAAAATAATTTAATAAGTTAACTTGGTCACTGTGGAATAAATATCCCGAATATCTACCTAATGCTGACAAATTTTGTAATATTCAACGTCTCAAAAAGCTCACAAAAAATGTAAAATAATTTGCAAAATGATTTTCTGCTGCATTTAACTGCTCGTTTAAATGAATTAAACCTGTCTTCAAGGTGAAAAACAACTTACCTGTTCTATTATTCAGTGTTGAAAATGAAACTTAAATTGTGACAAGCTCAAGTTATGGTAAATAATTGTATGCATTTAGATACAGTGGCTAAACACAGGTCTGTGAAGCATGGAAAATATGTAGCCATGCTTTTTATTTTGATAAAGGAATTTGAAAATAAGTTTCAAGATTGCAGAAAAAAAAACAAAACTTCAAATTTGTGGTAAGTTTATGACTTCATTTTCAGTCAACATAAATTACCTGGAAATTTTAAAATGAAATATATAGATTTGCAATCAGATATTCAACTCAAAGATCTGATTCACTTCTCTTTACTAGACCTCTATAAGACCACTCTTACCAGAGAAAGATATCCCTTGCTTCACAGTCTTGCCTTACATGTATCCTTTTTTTTTTTTTTTTTTTTTTTTTTTTTTTTTTTTTTTTGGTAGCATATATATTTGTGAACAACTGTTTTCAAGGATGAAACATGGTAAAATAAGATCAAAAATCTCTGATGAGAACCTTGGGAACTCAGTAAGAATTGCAGCCACCTCCATCAAACCAGACATTGATGTTTAACAAAAGTGATGTCAAATATCCTACTAGTTTTACATTTTGGTTTCCTTCTTGTTTTTACATTTTAATAAAAAATATTTAAAAAATAAAGAAGTTTTGTTACTTACATACATTATTGATATTATATATTTTAAATATGGCCTAGGACAATTCCTCTTCACACTATTTGTCTCATGCAAGCAAAAAGTTTGGACATCCATGCTCTAGATTCCCCAGTTTCTATTTTGTACTAATTCTTGGTTCTGTTTGCAGTATTAGTTTGTCCCCCTTCCATCTTTCTGCTGGTAAAGAGCTGTATTATGAGGAGAAAAAATACATGATGGCCTCTTACAATAGAGGAAAAATTCAGTTCCTCACAGTTCAGCTGAAAACATGAAGTTACAATAGAACTAAGGGAATTATGGCATGATATGAATATCACGTTTGATCTGTAATATTCAAGGTGGGTTTTTTGTTTTTGTTTTTTTCATTTAATTTTTTTTCGGATATGGTAGTTCTAATGGACATCAACAGGAATTTCCTTTCTGACTACTTCAATTCTCTTTGATGTTTATCTTGAAATATTTGATTTTATCTGTCTTTTCAGTCTTGGAATAAGCAAAAAAGAACTATATTTAGGTTTCAGAAGTGGAAACAACCAGAGAATTCTGAGATTTGTTGTTCAAAAAATATTATATAGTGTAGAGTATTGACAGGTATGGTTATGTAACAGATTTTTGTTTGAGTAGAGATAGGATTGTGTGGCTGACGATTTTAACTCAAAGAAGGGTTAGTTTCCACACTGTTGTGCAATGAACTGGACAGGAATACTCTGTTTTAATCTCTGAGCGTATTGCAACTAGATGCAGTTGGCTCTGCATATTCAGAAGATCATATAGGTAAGAGAAAATGAACCAACTATGTTATTGATGCCTGGGAACACTAGGGTGTTACTCTTTCCCGTACAGTAATAAGATATTCCATCTTTTTCTAAGCTCTGCTTGGATACTTCAGTCTCTTCTTAATTAAGCGCTGCTTTAGCTCAGCGATTTTGTCTGTGTGGCTTTTACTAAGCAGTGTTTAGCTCTTTCCAGTTCCTCTTATCCGGCTGATACAGAGCAAAAGAGAAGAAACACAGACTCTATTCCCATGGCCAGGCCAATACACAGTAGGAACTTAAAATAGCATCCAATTAATTAAACAGAAACAAAACAAACAAATAAACAGTAAGGTAGAAATTAACAGTATTGGAAATTCCTATATTACAGTAAAATGCTGTCTCAACCAATCCTCTGCTGTTTGGCTAAATACCAGAAAAGTAACTTCAAAATTCTCATGAGGAATGCAGATTCTTTTGTTTCACAGTGAATAGAAAAGTACAACCAGAAATAGTTCACTTAATAAGATTCTTCTGGTGAACTGGGTAAGAAAAAACAAAACTGCTATTTATCATATACAGTCTACTGCTGTTGTCAAAGTGCTGTGGTTTAACCTGGCAAGCGGCTGAGCACCACACAGGTGTTTGCTCACTTCCCCGCCCCCCCACCCCCCTTCCTAATGGGATGGGGGAGAAAATTAAAAAAACAAAATAGACCTCGTATGTTGAGTTAAAACTATTTACTAAGATGTAGAGAAAAAGAAAATAGTTATGAATGTATATAAGAAATGATGCAACTCCTCACCAGCCCCCAACCAATGCCCAGCTAGTCCCCTGAGCATCAGAAGAGAGATAGATGAACTCCCACTTCCTTCAAAACTCCTTCCTCTTGATGTCACACTGTATGAAATATCCCCGTGGACAGTTTAACTGAGCTATCCTATTCCTGTTCCGTCCCAGCTCCTTCGGCCCTTCACTGAGAATGGCCTTGGCTCTGTACAACACTGCCTAGCAGAAACTATAAATGTTGGTTTCATCAATATTGTTTTTCTCCTAGCACCAAAACATAACATCATACCAGACACTGAAGAAAAGCAAACCATCCCAATTGAAACTAAGACACAAAGTAAGGCTGAACAGGAGCAATTGCAGTGCTGAGGCAGCAGTGGGGACATACCTGTCTCCTGCTGTTTTCTCAGGAGAGAAAAAAGGGTGAACCTTCAGTTGCGTGGTTTGTACAAGCAAAAAAGCAAAAGAAGACCCAATCTAAAAAATCCAGTAAAAGCCATGCAGTCTTTTCATTCACTTTCACAGGTTTCATGGCACAATTGACTTTTTTGATGTTGGAATGTAGTACAACATTAAGTGCACCCATTCCTATGTGTAGCAGCAAATGCAGTTGTGTTGAAAAAAATGTAAAAATCTACTGTGAGAAACACCTATGTGTTGTTTTAAGATGATCATCCAAGATACTAGTTGAATGGGGCTTGTTTTTTGGTATTCAGATAGTTTAGTGTTTGAAATTAATATAGAGATTGCTTACTGTGCGTACATAGAAAATGGCATTATTTTTTAGCTATCATAACAATTTGTAGCTGAAGAAACAAAGAAAAAAGTACAAATGACTTTTTCTTTTTTTTTCCTATAATGTTAATGTTAATTAATATGAATCAATCAGTTTAGATAACTGAGTTCTGAAACAAGCATATGATTATAAATGCTGTCGTCTGCATGACCATGTCTGAAAAATGAGTGCTTAAGAGAAACATTAAAACTACAGAAAAATTAGAAGAGCTGGAAAATTCTTTCCTGACCTCACCCTTCTGCAGATTTTAACAGTGGAAGCATAATGGCTTCAAAACATTGAGCCAGAAATTAAACATTCACTCGGATGCAAAAAACAAACAAACAAAAAAAGGCCAACAGTGAAGCGATCTGATCAGTGTTACCTCTCTTTCTGAGAACTATGAAATTAATTTTCACAAGAGATTTATGTATTTTCAGGTCTAGAGTACAATTTTCTACTTCTTTTGTACCATGTCAATAATGGCAGCTTTAAGAATGATCTCAACATTTCGCTATTTAGATTTTACAGCATTTTATATTCATTTTGATCATGTCTAAATGTTTACTTAGAATGCTTATTTAAAGTATAAGGCTGAGGAAAACCCAAACCTTTGATTGGTAAATAATGCTGATTTGGAGAGTGTCTGTCATTTCAAGATCACTCATATTCCCACTGTTTTGTGACCCATGAAGTACTGCAGGGAAAAGAAATGGATTCCCAGGGGGGAAAAAAAAAAAGCTGAAACAAAAAGTAAACAAATCATTTTCATCTTCAACTCTCTTCTGTGGTCTTTGAATCTTCAGTGTGTGTGTTTTTGCTAAATGCACACAGAAACATGTATTTCTTCCCACCCATCAATATTCAAAGAGGTAATAATACTACTATTGCTACTCCTATTGATACAAACACTATACTTGCACTATGTTTTAGACACATATCCTTCCAAGTTTGTAACTCAAATCTGCATTTTGGCTCATTATTTTTTTGTCTTACAGAATAAAATTTCAGAATTTGTTGTATATTGCCGGGTAGAGCCATTTGACATAACTGAATGCTTTGTTAGCTTACAGATGGTTCGCATACATCTGTCTCATTACATTATTTTAATTATCTGTCTCAAATTATCTTTAGAGGCTAACTGCTATTGACAAATACAGCTCGTTTTAGGGACTGCACAGTAAGTCACGAATGGTACAGAAATATCATTACAAGAACCTGAATGTCATTATTAAACTCTTGTTTTCTTATAAAGGGGTTTATTATTTTGGCCGCTTTTCAGTTTCTAGAAATCACAATATTTGTGAAATCAGCTAATAACAAAAACAATCTATTGATAGCTGAAAGTGCACCATGAGGTATCTTTAAATAAATGGGCTAAGAATGAGCCACCTTTGATAGTATAAATATTACAGAAATTTATAAAAAAAAGCAGCCAAAGATTTAATTAACCAGGAGTTGTTAAAGAATATGTCATTTTCAGGCTTTCCATTTGGAATGTCCAGGTTTATTTTGTTCTTCTTTTTGCAGAGTTTGGAAAGCTGTATAAAATCATATGAAATAAACTGAGATCTTACATCTGTTACGTTGCTCTATTTCTTGCTACTGGCTAGCTGTTCTTTTCTTGTCTTCTCTAATCTTGGTTTATATTTTTACAAGAAAAAATGCGTTTGTACTTCTGTGAAAATTTTAAATTTCCTGATAATAGTGATTATAAAATTGAGAAAAATTTATTACTTTTTATTTTCATAGTTAAGCAATAATAAAAATTCTCTTACATGAAATAGTGCAAAGCAACCTACAAATTTATGCTACATCACAATAACTATCTGTGCTGTCTGTGTATGTTGGGATACCAGTTTGAAGGATACTGATTCACTGTGTGGCTTCTGTGCTGAATAGTTCTGCACATTTAATGTTCAAGTTATACAAACGTGTTCAGATCAACTTCACAGTGATGCAGCATTTGCCCTAATTTGAATGAAACATAGTATGGATGGGTTTACATTTGACACATTGGATCTGCGGTGCACACACAGAGGTACAGAGACAAATGCTATATTTTGGCCCCTCAGAAAGGTCTGGTAGCAATTTTTTTAACACGCTGGACCATGGTGATAGCAACGAAGCCCTTAACATTGTGTGCAGACTTTGTTGTATCACAGAAGACCACAGGATACTATAAAACATAAAGGAACAAAAGCTGTTTGTTGAGAGAATTTACACTTTTTCTTGCCAATCAATGGAAGGATCAAGGACACAACTCTTTTTCCAAAGCTGCTGATTTGCAGATAAGAGACACTTTGGAATATGCTTCAAACTGATATAAAACTGGAGATGACAAAAAATAAGCCTTCACCAAAAAAAAAAAAAAAAAAAAAAAGAGGACAGCTTGTCATTAAACTTTTTCAATCTCTTCTGATTTCATGACCTTGACTACTTCCATACTGGCACTCACTGGCTCATTTTTGTAAACATTTCATTTTCTACAAGGAGTACCCAAAATTTTTAATTTTATGTTTACTGAATAATGGCAGCCAACTTTACCGAATATGCTGAGGCAATCTCTGTTAGCTACATGTATAGAATTATGGAAACAGAATCATTTGAGCTGGAAAGGACCTTTAAAGGTTATCTGGTCCAACTTCCCTGCAATGAACACGGACATCTACAACTAGATCAGGTTGTTCAGAGCCTGGTCCAAGCATGTATTATATCTAGCTTTTGTGTTGGGACTTTGCATGAGCCTTCAGCTTAGGCTCCTATCCAGCATGAATTGGCTTAAAAATGAATCCAGCCATCATTCGGCCATCTGGATTTAAAGGAAAATTCAATTCTGAGAATGGTATCAGCATTGTAGTCCACTATTAGCCAGGTCATTATCATTATAGTATCATGCAAGAAAAAATAAAAAAATAAAAGATAAAAAATAATAATAATAGAAAAGCTGGCCAGGATGCTAGTAGTAAAGGTGACAGTTTCACCGTTTTTGTTCTCTGAGGAGAAATTGTCAGGTCTTCTCCTGTTTTCCCCTTCCTCCAAAAAGACAGCATCCACTTCACTGCTGTACTGAGCAGAGGATGCTCAGCTGTCTGTGTTTGTCTTAGGCTTCTGTGAAACTCACTGAGACACCTGGGAAGAAAAGCAGCACCACATGCTCACATGATGGCTGAAGAGGAGTCATGGAGCAAAAAGAAATAGGCAGGGATGGTTCTATTGCCAGCAAACAGATGATAGTGTAAAAAGGATGGGTAAGTGCTAACGCCTAGGAAGTCCTTGTCTAAATTAGGTATGTGCCAACTCCTGAAATAAAACACACGAGAAATATTTTGTCTGAAAGGCTTGCACAGTAGCTTGTGCCCTCTTAAGCCTGGAATATGTAGGACGTAGTCTACAGAAAGACTGCCTAAGAATGTGAGTAAAAAGATTTGGGTACGGAAATAACTTTGTCATGGAGAAGAAAGAAGATGCTGCTGGATAGGAGGGCATGGAGGCTCAACTCCTGCAGAACAACTATGGTTCATTTAGCAATGTAACTACAGGGCTAAGTCAGGAGATATTTAAAGGAAAAAAATAAACAAAAAACACAAGGCATGTTACTTACACTGCTGATCATGATGAAGAAACAAGCAAAAGGAAGTAATAAAGAAGAATCAAGATTAGAAACAGCATGTTTCTAATTTGTACAACAACGCTTTTTAGGAAAGGAAAGTAAAAACTGTGAAGACAGGGGTTGCAAAGAGAATATTGTCAATGGGACAGAAGGAAAAAAATAAAGAACGGTGTGACTTTTCTCTTGAGGTTTAATGTCCCAACAGGACAACCATTGCCTAGAGATCTTTTTAACATAAAAATGATAAATAATTACTTCCAAGATTGCTTAGAAATAGAGACTAATGAGTTTCTTTTGCTTAGAGTGAAATAGACTTGGGGCTAATATGGGAACTGACAAATTTCAAAATAAATTTAAACTGTACCAAGGAACTGAAACACTTAGTTGAAGTTTTGTTAGCCACAGAAAGAAAATGAGTACGAAATTAGTGGGTTTGCTATTATGCAGTGCTGCAGATCATACTAAATATTGACTAGAAATGAGTCCAGCATCAGAAAAAAGTACTCTCTATTTATGCAACTGATACTACTTATACAAATATAACTATTTAAACATCAAAGCAATAATGAAGTGAATTTACCTTCTCCTAAATTCTTGAATTTTTTTTTTCAATTAATTAATTAATTTATTGTCTACACTGAATGCTTGTGAGGATGGGTTTGAGAATTTCCATTTGTTAAGTGATTCAGGGGTTGAATATTTACATGAATTTTCATGTGAGTATAACAATGAAATACATTGTTTTTTTATTACTTTGGCTACTGGAATATAAAAGAAACAACTAACAGTACTTCTATAAGCAGCATTCCTCTGTATATTACCCTACACATATGTATAATCTGTGCAAATGACACCTGAATAAACTTTAAAACAGCATTTATACAAAGGTATTATTCAACAGGAAAAGAAACCCATTAAAGTGGTACAAAGAAAAAGCAAATTATGTCCTCTCAATAACTGGACCAGATAGGATGCAAGTTTTTGAGTTAGATTATAGATGATTAACTGTATGCATTTAATATCTGGTAAAAAAATTCCAAAAATAAAGGTCAAGCCTCTCTCTGAACAGTGGTGCAAAAGGACAATGAGAAACATTTGCTTGCTAATGGCAATCAGGAGAACACAAGACCGACATTAGTCCCAAATAATAAAGGCTAATTTTTTTTTTTTTTTTTTTGCCAAGCATGAGGTCAGAAACACCCCCTCATAAATACTGTGTGATTGGGTAAGTACTTATAGCAGCCTGAATGATCCTCATATGTTAGGTTACATTTTCTCTATCTATTCTGATACCAAGAGGTTACAGCATGAAGTGGGTTATTTTGACATGGCAGACTTTTGTCTTACTAGTGCAAACAAAAACGTTCAAAATGGTGTCTGAGCAAGGCACAGTTGAGGCATGAGCATCAAACTTCCCAAATTTGCCTTCAGAAATCCAGGCATTTGGAAGGACTGCCACAATATATGTAAAATATAGACAATAATAAAGTTAGCACTAAACATGGCAGATTCTTCAAATATACCAGATGGTGATTCCCTGTATCTATTAAACAGAATTACACACATACATAGATATCAGAAAGTCACAGAATCTGTTATATTCTTCCATATTTCTAGAGAGTATGAAACTGTCCTCATATAGCAAATAATGCTACATTTTAAGAAGATACCATCTTCAGTTGCTTGTTCTCTGCTCATCTAGAAGTTCCTATTCCCACACAAGATTTGTAAAGATGCTATATGAAACTGCTGCTGCCAGATTATCCTGAAATTGCTTGTGAAAACACAAACATTTAAATAAACTCTCTTCATTGGTGCCCTGGATTCTGAGAAATGATTTCCTAGTCTTCCTAGTGATGATAAAGGACTGAATGTAGCCAGCTATTTACTGGATTATAAAATACTGCCAGAAAGCACATACAGAAGATGAGAGCAACTCAAGGATCACATTGAGCATATTTCTAAAACACAAGATGTGGGCAGGATCTGTGTGGTCAGGATGTAGGATAGGTCAGAGGAGATAGATGACAACCTGACACTAAAAATACAAAGCCTTAACTACGAATAAACTAAAAACAGCGTTAGTTTGCAAGATGATATTACACATATAGTCTGCTTGGTCTTATACCTGTATCTCATTCCCAGAGTAAAGATAGGGTAATTCCATTTAGGATCTGACATAACTGCTGTCTCAGCAACACATTTCCTTTTATTTTTAATAGCTTCAGTATACTGAATAGTTTAAGAGTTCCAATAACAATTAATGAAGGAAGAACTATCAGTTCTTTCCTATTTCTTCTAATTTTCATTGGCATCTTTCTACAGCTGATTGGGTAGTGAAACCAAATTACCTTTTTGTGTTTTCCTGTTGTTTACAAGAGATATCTTGTGCTATCTATAATAAATGCTCAAAACACAGGGTTTTTTCAGATCTTAGATTTCACACGAGTCACATTTCTATACAGCTGCAAACGATTGATGTGCTAAAAGCAAAAGAAGAAACAATTCAGAAATTCTTATGTAATCTAAGGAGTATTAAGGAAAATAATAACACTGACCTTGCAATAAAATTGGTAGAGCTAGAAATAATTAAATTTAATTTTCTGAAAAAAAAACCCTAATGGAATGTAATAAGTTTTGGCAAATCACTCTAATAGAATGTTATTTATTTACCTTCATAACAGAATTAAAAATAAACTGTACAAAGAATTCTATTCTTATTTCCTTTTGCAAAAGCTGAATATGATCTGACCAATATGTGTCCATTCCACAAATGAATAAGCATGAAAATCTTTGCTTGCAACATCTGCTGTCTGATTTCAGAACTTAATTAAACTTCTTTTACACATTTAAATCAATTCTTTTCTTATGCTGCTACTGGGGGAAATCTACACATTTCCAGAAATTTCCAGAAACACATTTACAGAAATTCAGTATTAAAATATGTTTATTTCTGTGTGAATACCTTTTGATTCTGAATTCATCCCAGAGAATTTTACTTGTGAACTGCATTGTATTCATAACACTTCTTTTTATCTAAAAATACAGGTACTTATGTAGTATTTATTCTCAAATATTTTCTGTCTTTAAAGGAAGTTCTGTTCTGTAAAAAGTGTCTTAAAACTTAAATCAACATGCACAGAGTCTCACTTTGTTACTCTAAACTCAACCACAGTAGGAAAGGAAAGTTCAAAGTTATAACTTTGCACGGCTGCCAAAATACACAAGCCCTATCTCACTGGATTGAGTCAGTTGAGTCCCACTGTGATGATGGAGCTCAGGCCACAAGAAGAGTTCATGCTGGGCTGACTCTGCAGTACCACCCTAGAATGCAATGTGCAGTATCTATTTGGTACTCCCTTGGGCTGGGAATTTATAGCAAACACTGCTTTTGGGAACAGTGTTAGCAGCTGAAATACTGCAGCACAAAGTGGCTTCCCAGTAACTCTGAGCTACTACTACAGTGCACACAGATAATAAACATAATCTCGCTTGTTCATCTGAAGTAGTTTCTGAGCTGTCAATTTATGTGATAGTAAATAACTGGTACTTAAATCTTTTGGTCAACTGAGACAAACACAAATATATGCTGCTTAGTATAGAAATAGTATAGAAAGTAGAGAAATCCAGAAGGATTGCAGAGGCAAAAAGGATATTATACTGAGACGTCCAAAAAACCTTATCTTAGATTGGGAGCAAATATATTTTCTTAAAATGCTAGTACCTGGCAAAGAATAGTAATATAAGTAGATCGATAAAACTAAAGGAAGTGTTTTAATTTCTGCAAATGTTTTTTAACAAAACTGACAGTGCTCACATTTTGTTCCAATTTGTTTTTGTTTTCTTAAGGTCTTTTTTTAAAAGATGGTATGAATTGTTAAACAAAGACCTGAAAATCATATGCCTTGGCTCTCTTCTCAGCAAAAACATTGCTGGGTACTGATTTATGTTCTTTTTCATAAATGTAGCTTTATCAAAGATACTGCTGCTCACTCTTGGGTGAATGACTTAACCTGACTACAACTTAACCTCTTCACTATTCAAAAGGAAGTAGCCTATAATTAAGTGAACTTAGCAGCTTGCCTCAGATCTTTACGTTAAAACTCCTTTTGGAGATTCTGTTATTTCAAAATTGTAGAAATTTAAAATGCAACAATTTTAAAATCAAAGCTAAAATTCTTATTTAAGAATTCTTATTTAATAACTTGATTTTAGTAAATAGTCTTTTAATCTGTCCATGGTTGGAAAATTAGCATCTTCCACTGCACTGCTCACCAGAGTACATCATTAAAAGTGACAAATGGTTACAAAACTGATCTTTAACATTCAATAGGGGTCAACTATGAGGCTCTTTCATAAGCCTGCAGCTCATGTGCATGAAAGCAATGGGCTACTAAGAGCAAGGAAGTGTAGGTGTATGTTCCCAGCTGCCGTCCCAAGGGTCAGGGAGAGTCTCATCCATGTCCTGTGTACACTCCACATGGGTGGTCATGGACTATTTTGTCCCTCCCAGCAACCACTCCCTGGGTTATGAAGGGTATCATGTCTCGCTCTTTGAGCCTGGGTGGCCATTTACTCTTCACACCCTCTGTCAGAGCAATGGAACTCTGCTTTGCATTTTCCATGCAACCCTTCCATAACCAGGTGACTCTCCCAGTTATTCTATGACACCACATACAAGGTCAAAACTCCTCTCATTCCTCAGGCTTGATTTTCTTAAGAATCACATTAGCAGTGAGACAATCAACTCCCAAGACTCAGCTAAACCCACCTCCTCATCTTACTGCAACACAAACTCATTCCCCCTCTACCACAACAGCCAAACTCTGAGATCTGCTTCCTCCACTTAATTACCTCCAGCTGTCAGTCCCTCCCACTAGGCCTCTGGTAGCTGGGAGGTGCTATTGGGTGGGGCACATTTCATCCCCACATCCAGGACACTGTGAACTGCCTCCTTACTGCTTCGTTCCAATGACATACCCCAATGCAAGTTAAAGTTTTGTGTCTGTTGCCTTGAAGAATGCAATGCCACAGACTAAGACCAAATTTAAAGGACAGTTGAAAACTGCAACTTTTCTGGTTGCAGAGCTGAGTGGAAGACTATCTTCTGATGCAGTGCTAGACAGTCCTTGGGCAAAACAAAGCGGTAACTTTGGAGCACATAAACTCCCTTGACTATGGAGTCCCTATACTGACCTTATACTGAAGGCACATTGAAGCAAAGTATGCAATAAATCAAAGCAAACTTCCCCAATAAGACTTTTTTTTTTTTTTTTTCTGATTTAAATAAAATTTGGGAGGCATACACAGCTTCTTTGGGTAACCTGCTCCAAAGGCTCACCACCCTCTGAGTAAAGAACATTTTCCTAACATCTAATCTAAATTTCCTCTCTCTTACTGTGAAGCCATTCTCCCTTGTCTTGCTACTATTAGACTGTGTAAAAAGTCACACTCCTTCCTGCTTATAAGCTCTCCGAGTACTAGGCAGCCACAATGAGGTCTCCCCAGACACTTCTCCAAGCTAAGCAAGCCCAACTGCCTCAACTTTTCCTCATAGGAGGAGAGGTGTTCCAGCCCTTTGATCATCTTGGTGGCCATCCTCTAGACTGGCTCCAATAGGTCCACGTTCTTTCTGTGCTGGAGGCCCCAGGCCCAGACACGATACTCCAGACATGTCCTTCCATGGGTAGAGAAAGACAAATGAACTCCCTCTCTCTGTTGGCCACCCTTCTTCTCATGCACTGTCGGCCTTTGGGGCTGCAAGAGCACACTGCTGGCTCATGTCCAGTTTTTCATCTGCCAGGACCCCAAATCCTTCTCCGCAGGACTGCTCTTAAGGAGTTCTTCTCCCAGCCTGTAAACATTTCTGGGATTGCCCTGACCCTGATGCAACACTCTGCACTCAGTCTTGTTCATTAGGTTCCTGTGGGTCCACTTTTCAAGCCTGATCTAACATATTTTCAATGCTGCAATACACTCTTTAGAAACATACATTACTAAAATATTGAAGGTATTGCCAAAAACTATTAGAAATAATTTCAGCAACTTTGGCTTCTCTTGCTTACTGCAGCTGAAAATCAGTTTCCAGAGAGGACCTCTTTGATGATGCTTTTTACTGTCAAACTGGTGATGGATTACAGTTGTCTATTAGGAGATATGCAAATTCAGCAGTAGAAAATGTTAATAAATACTTCTAATTAAAATCAGAACAGTAATGACACCTTTTCTTTAAAACAAGATATGAATGCTCTGTTATGTGCTTATGTTTCTGGAATTCTAATAATGCAGTACTAGGGGATGCCACAATAGATAATGTTTTTCTTTACGTTCAGGTAAAGAAAGCAAACTGGCAAACAGAAAAAAAAGAAATTACGTGTTCAAGAGTAATTGCAATGTGTTTGTTATACTAACATATTTCAAATTAAGACATGGAATTTCCCATCTGCAAAGCAAAGAAACAAAAACAGCATACCAAATTCTTTCCTGTCAAAAAAAAAAAAAACTAGGGGAACACTTTTCTTTGTATAACTTTTGCAAACTCTTTAAGTGACAAGAACCATACCTACCGGATTTAGATCATGTGATACAACTATATTTATTAATTGTCCTTCTGCAAGTGGGAAAGCCACTAAAAATTGCATGTTTACTCAACAGTCACGTTCAAGGAAAATTTGATGTGTTGTCTGTTCAAACTAAATGGTTTCTTCATTACAAAAAATGCAATCCACAGGGAGGAACTTAGGCTTGGAAGAATTTTGCCTAACATTGTCATTTATCTGATAGCTGTAATTGCAGGTGTTCCAGAACAAAAAGATTTAGGAGAAATGAGATGTACAAAATGCTCCAAGATAAGGCGAGGTCTCCCTATTCATCCAAGCTTGTCACATGCACATAGTAAGGTCTTAAAACAAAATATTCTAATAATTATCTTGAAAGCTCTTTAGGTTAATAGCTTGAAACATCATAAGAGAGCCAAGCTTATATAATGACAGAGAAATCTGAAGATCATTTAACTGTATACAAAAAACACATTATGTCTATAAAATAAGTATCTGGCTATGGAAAAGTGTTGGTTGTGAACTTAATGTGGCAATGTGTTGTGTTTACACTAACGAAATATGCATAAACTTCTACTTATAGAGCCACATGAATTGTGGCCTTCTGTTTTGTGCTATGTCAAGCTATAATGCTTGAATCTTTTCAGTAACCTTTGAATAACCTTGTACTTGGAAAATGTTTTAAATCCTGTTTAGTCATTGTATTTGTTTAGCAGCTAACCCAAGTATATCGTTTTGTAAGTAAGGCTGGCTTCTTGTTGCCCACGTGTAGTAGGGAACATATGGCCAAGAGGACAATGATACAAATATCAGGAAAACATGAAAAGACAGGGATGTGGAAAAAATGACTACATATTAAATAGTGACTGGGTAACTTAAAGGAAAAAAAAATGAATTTTAAACTCCTCAAAACAATGGGAAAAGTGAAAACATAAGCACATTAAAATTAAGGCAGCATGGTCATCGCAGTTAAATGAACATGTGTTCAAAGATAAATAACTAAGGGTGTAAGAAAACAAACACATCTGAGGTTACACGATCTACAAGGAACAATAAGGAACAACAGAAAAGAAAAATTAAAAAAAAATATATTCTACAGAGAGACACTGTGTTCATCAGATAATTGCTGAATGCAACATCTACCTACAGAAGCATACATGCAGATGGTACTTCATTAATACACTTTTACATAGTCATAATAGTTTTATATACAAATAATTATGTAAAATAGATATTTTGAATGGTTACAGTTTTAACCTTCTAAGAAGAGACTTAAGAGCTTGACATGCTTCAAAACCCAATTTTTACAGGCAAACCATCACCAAAGACACTGGATTCTTTGTCAGGTCAGCTGGGGGAAGGACCAGATGTTTTAATGTATAACTTATAAGACGCACTTGTACGCATGTAAGAATTTCAATTTTTGCCACAGTGGTACACTTGGGACAACTTTTCTGATACTTGCGCAGAAATGATGGCAGATGGGGAAAGAAAGCATGCTTCTCAGGTGCAAAAATAGTCCTACAGCAAAGTGGTGATGTTGCTGAAATGCGATTGAGTCAGTGCTTAATTCCAGGCTCAAAAACATACTCACTTATGTTTCAACCAACTTCCTCACCTGTTTGGGAAAAACTGTAGCTATTTTATTTTATTTATTTGAGTCTGTTGTTTCCTGTTGTTTTCTGTAGAAAATATTGCAACATTTGCTTTGGCAACACCATTTACTCCTTTATTTAACGCCAACACACTCTGCATACCCCGTTTTTTAAATCACATACATTTATGTAGATGCACACATGCAAATATTTCAGAAGACCCAACAGCTCTTCCAGGATTAATTTCCAGTTGTCGGGTCTTAAACCCGACTGAAAGAAACAGAACATCTGAATAGTCTTGCTAGATGAGACAAAGCTCGGGTTTCCTGTGGCTCAGGAAGGACAGCGGACTCCAAGGCAAAACGCTGCACCTGAGCGGAGCTGCGCTCGCCCCGGCACAGCGAGAGAGAACGCGGCTCACGACCCTGCTCGGGATGGCCCATGTAGGGCGCATGCGCGGCCCCTCCGCTCGGGCGGGCAAATTCAAACCTGCCCTCGCGCCCCTCCGCTTCGCCGGGGTAGCGGTTGGGCTGACGTCATTGCGCCGCGTCCTTCTCCGTGGTTTCCGGCGCTCGTGCGCTCTGTAAGTGGAGCCAAAGGGGGAAAGTTTTCGTTCGTGCGGTTTGCGGCAGCGCTTTTCTCCGCTTTCCCTCAGGAGCGGGCGGGCGCTCTCTGCATCCCTTCCTGCCGCCGTGGGGCTTGTGAGCTCCGGCGAGAGGCTGTCAGGACGACGCCGGCGATGGCAGCGGGGCGCCTGGAGGCGGCTGCATCGCGGGTGGCTGTGCTGGAGGAAGAGCTGCGGTGCCTGGCGGAGGAGCTGAGCCGCTGCCAGGTATTTGAACGCGGGGTGTGGCGGTGAGGAGCGGCCGGAGCGTCGCGGCCGGGGCCTGCCCATGCACCAGGTGCCGCGGCTTCGGGCAGGTGGGGAGAGCCGAGGGAGCAGCTCCAGCGGGTCGCGGGCATCCTACGGGGCCCACCTGTCGGGTGGGGCGGGGGGCCGCCCGGGTAATGGCGTTGGGGCCAGGCATCCTCGTGCCCACAGCAGCTCCAGTCCCCGTACGCATACTGTGACGCCAGAGCAAATGTTGGGCCCCCGAGCTGCTGTCCGTGTTCTACCTCTCTTTGCATACCTGTCCTCGAGAAACCTCATGTATTTGCCTGGAGAATAGTGTTGAGGATACCAAGGTAAGCTGTGGTGCATAACTCTTGGAAAAATGAACAGACAAGAGGGGTCTGTAGTAACATAGGTCTCAAGGAATCCTTCAGAGGTCATTTAATATCACCCCACCTTGCACTGCTGTTGAGTGCACCCAAGCCCATCCTTGATGGAGGTGTTGATAATAGTGGTTGTCCTTGGAAGAGCCCCACCTATACCATCTTCCATAGTATAATCCTTAACAGATACCCTCTTATCATTTTACCAATTAGTCATTCATCGCTTGTACTTGCCACTTGGTACATTTCATGAAAATAAGCAAATGGTAGGTAGCAGGGGGAGGTCTTGTGGCTGTCCGCTGTGCTAGAGCACTGCATAAAACCTGGCAAATAAGGAATAGGGAAAGGTAATACCTGATGCTTGCCTTGTTTTCCTTCTTGTTCCCTGGTAGCCCAACCAGTTTCTTACTATGCTGCATGCTCAGCTGAAGCCTGTAAGGCCTAGGGCACGTGCAGTCATATTGAATGTATAGTTGTTATTATGCAAGATCGTAACAGATGAATAACCAGAGGTTATAGGGGAACAACTCACCCATTCTGAGGCTCACAGCTAGGATGGATGTTTGCCACAAGGAACTCCATACAGGAGCAATCTCCAAGAGATGCTGCCTTTCAGCCCTTAAATGGGATCTAGGAGAGGTGGAGTCAAGCTCCACCCCTTCTGGGAGCACAGCTGAATTACCTTCACCTGTGCTCCCGCAGCTGACCCGTCACTTGCCTCAGATGGTTAATCAGAGGTTTAGGCTGTGATTAACAGTTTCCCATACATCTATGAACAGAAAATACCATCTGAATTGGAAGCTGTTGCTCCAAGCAGCATTGGTGTGCCTGGCAATTGGTGCTGAACTTGTGCTACAGGTAGAATCAAGACTTCAAGAAGCTTGCATCTTGGAGGACCAAGTGGAGAGGGAGTTGTCAGCAAAAATCCAATTTAGCAATTCAAAACAATCAGTGATTTGGAGATGTCTTAGTGTCTCGTAAGATACGTTTAGAACCCTCTTTTTAAATGATAATTCTCTTTCCCTTTCTCAGTATGAAGATCTGCAATATCAGATAATGTTTGGTGGAAGCAGATCAAAGACCCTCTGCATGTTTGCTAACTGAATCTATGTTATTTGAGGGCTGCTCCAAAAGTAATGCTTCCTATTTTATTATGTTGGCTAGCAACGTGAGAAGCAGATATTTGTGGTATGGCAGTTAGAAGTTGAACCTCTTCACTAATATTCTATTACATGCTGTTACCATGCGACAGATGGCAGACCATGTCTGACAAAATGTTATTTAAATAGAAGTGTATCTGAAATGAAGGTGTGGAATTGAATTCCTCTATGTGGAAAGAACTGTACGTATTGACGTTGGTGGCTGGCATGTGGCAGCAGTGCTGTGAAAGAAAATCCGTGTTCTGGATGGCCATGCACTGCTGTTGCCATGAAATGAACAGCTTCTTGGTGAATCAGCATGAATCAGCTGATGGCGATGACTGCAGTGAAAAACAACGTTGTGTAGCTGAGAATTTGCTCTATCAAGTAGTGCTATTGTGCTCCTGGTATCTATTGTAGTTTCCATGGGAGTAAATAGGAAGCATTACTTTTGGAGTGTAGTCACATAAGATGTTTTTAAAGTGGGTTATAAATAATAGAAACTTGTAGTTAAGTGTCTTATTTCTTCCCCTTTTGATCTGTTCACGTGCATTTTACGTGCAGTTGTGTACATTTATGTTTGTTCATTAATGAGCCGATTCCAATCATCTTGAAATGAGCAACCAGAATTTTCTTTTTTATGTACTGAACCAACATGAAGCTGAAGGTGGCTACGTCCTGGATTGTGTGGTTACCAGTGATGGTAAGTGATGAGTAGCTGTCACCACTATGAGCTGCTGTCAAAACTACAATTCATGGAGTGGTCACATATGAATTCCCCGTCAAAGTTCAAGATGTAGCCCTGGGTGGATGAAGCGTTGTACAATTTTGGGGTAGGGAAAGGATGATCCTTCTGGATTTCCTGGAACCTGGACGGTCCCTCATCTCTGACTGCTGCATTGTGACTCTGTCTGAGTTGAAGGCTTGCACTTCCAGAGTCACGCTGGAGAAGACAAAATTTCAGCATGATAATGCTAGGCTTCATATCAGTTTGAAGACCATGAAGCATGCTGCCAATCTTAGCTGGACTTTCCTACCATCTCTACCATAAAGTCTGGGTTTGGTACCTTCTGACTTCCACTTGTTCAGGCCAATGAAAGATAGTCTTCATGGGCAATATTTTTCTAGCATTGGCTCCATCACAGCAGCAATGAAACAATGGAATGCTTCCACTGATGCAGATGTTTATGAGCAGGCTCTTGTTTTATCACTGCTGAAAATACATAGCTAGTAGTAGTTACTGTACTGAAAATAGTGTTCTACCGCTACGGATTGGCACTGTCAAGTAGTACTAGCATGCTCTTTTTATGAGCTGTAGTTTCCATGAAAGTAGGCAGGAGATGTTACTTTTGGAGCAATCTGCTTGCTTTTGGCTACTGTCTTTTTCTGTAACAAGATTCTGGAGTAGCTGACCCTTCTTCTTATTTAATGTAGTTTTGTATTCTAGGATTTTTTTCCTCATCACATTTTTTTGCCTTTTAAGATAATACACCACACGATCATACGTACAGAGCTGAGTATGATATTTTGAAGATTTCCTATTATTCGCTACTTCACTCTTCTAAGGCTAAGGTTCTCTGGGTGAGTCTAGAACTTGTCGCCTTAGAGTTAGGGTACTTGGAGTTTTCTTTAGTTTTTGTAACAATGTTGTGGGAACTTGAATCACAAGTGGGTTCTTGAGCGTAGCAATTCTGTTCCTTTTTTTTTTTTTTTTTTTAAACTGATACTGTTTTATCATTCTGAAACTGAATTTGCAAAAATGAGGAAGCTATTAAGAATGCAGTCTCAAGCTCCCAACACCATCAATGGTGGAGACTTTTATAAAGCTGAGAAAGGAAATATTTGGCTTGTGTTTGTCTCTGGTATTATGCTGTTTGGAAAAATAGTTATTGCTGCATCTGCAGCAGAGCACTGCATAATTATTTTGATGCTCAGTTAATGAACAACTCTTAATTTCAGTGCTCCTCTTCTCTTAATTTTACTTAAGAATAACAGTGAGTTTTGACACATCTGGTTTCTGTTACTTGCTTTAACTGCTGCATTCTATTTTAGTGTTTTATACTTCTGCCTACCACCTATATATCTTGAGAGCCTTCCTTGGAATATCTTTAACAGCTATGTCCATATTCCTCCCTGGCGTTCTTGGCCCTTACTGGTGTTTATAAGATTTGTTCTGTGTTTTCTGCTTCTCCTTTTCCTTTGTGGTTCTGGTTGGTTTTTTTGGTTGTGGTTTTTTTTTTTTTGTTTTTTTTTTTTTTGAGCAGATGAAAGTGCTGGGTTTTTGGTTTTTTGTTTTTTTTGTTTTTTTTTTTTTTCAAGTATACTTACTTGAGGTAAAAGAAATTACAATGTCTCTTTGTCTTTCTTGTGTTTCGTTTTTTTTTTTTAAGGGGAATGATATGCTGGGTCTCTAGAATCTCAATCTATCTGTAGAGTTTCTGGGCCACTTGGTGGAAAATAATGTGTATCCTTTAGCAAGTGGCTATCTTCTGCTTTATCCTAGCTCCCGGTCTCTTAACTGTTGAATTATGTAGGTTTGTTATTAATACACACTATTCCCTAAATGAAGAGGTAGGAAAGAGTCCTTAAAATATTGTGCAGTGAGACTTCATCAAATGCCATCTTTCAGTATAACAGAGAGTGATTTAAGACCAGCTTTTCTCTATCCAGTTGTATTTTCTATTGCTGGAAATGTTAGTAGAAATGTAGAGTTGAAAGAAACAGGTGTATGCCCTACTACTGGTGCTAATTGCACAAGGCCTTCATCATTTTATTAGTTGCAGCTTTTCATACAGAAGTAATGTTACAACTCTTTCTGCTAAAATAAGGTTCGGTTTCTTCTGTTTGTGTTTCCTTTTTAACTCTTTGGTTCTGTGGAAACCAAGAACACACTAAGTTCTCCATGAAGCTGTAGGTGCAAGGTGTATTAGACATGTCTTTTTTGTTATATTTGCTAGCTCGCTTGCCTTTCCTAGCAGTGATGATTCTAAAGCCAACTCCTTTGCTGTAGTGGGAGTTTAAAGGTACATACAACTGTTGTTAAGGATCAGATTTCTCAAGAAAACAGCACAGCGTGGCGCTTTCTGCGTAGCTTATACTACAGTAGTTCCACCGTAGTGTTTGGTCAAAGAAACCATACTGCTGCTTATGGTTTTCCCTGTACAGATGCAATTTATAGGTTCAAAACCAGAAAATTATTCATTAGTCATAAATAAGCAAATTCTTTAGTAATCTGTGTGTGGATATTCTGCTGCTGCAGATCATCAGGTAGAATTCAGCTTCAAATATAAACTGGGGAAGAAAGAGGTGGTCTTATAGTTGCTTTTAATGTTACTTCTGTTCATTGTCAGATATTGGAGTGACATTTCTAAGTATGGACTGTACATATATGTAACTCTTCTTAGATAGAAAGGGAATAAGGTTTTACATAAAAAGGGAGTAAGAAAAGTGGACTCTTAGTTTTTGAAAGATGGGGTGACTGCAGCTACAGCTTCTTTTTTTGTTGTTTTATTTTGTTTCTTGCTTATCTTGGAAAGCTGTGCATAGACCTGGTCTGATCTTCATGCCCCATTTCATACTGTTTGCAGAACAATAATACTTCTGTGGACACATGGACTTGTTTTCATCAGTTTGTGGGTCTAGGAAGGATGCAAGATATTCTGTTTGATATTGCTAGCACTGACCACAGATAGAATTGCTGTAACATGCCTATATTATCAAGAAATTTCTATTACCTGGAAAAAGAGATGCATTCTGACCTTCTTTATCAACAAATTCTGGACACTCACTGGGAATTGAAAGAAGCCATGTTAATTACCATTTGGCTTGGAAGTAATTATTAACAAATTCCTTATCTAAAAATTTATATGAAAAATACACGAAGTAGGTTAAAAAAAAAATACCCAAAGCATTGTATCTTCTCCTGTTACGTAAGTGGGTATTTTACATGTGTGTTGATTGTATATATTAAAAGTGTTTAAATTGATAGCTGTGAATTATTAAATAAAATTATTAAAGATATTAAATATTATAGAAAAATCCCATGTTTCTTCCTTATTGAGATGCTTTTTATGTAAAGCTTTTCTTTCTTATTTTGGCTTAGTGGCTAAAATTGAAATGGTTATGAACTATCGTTGTGAAAATATGTGCTTTAGTTTTTCTTCTGGATTAATTGTTGATATTCATATATACTGTTCATTTAAAATGGTGCAGAGTGTTTAATGCCTCCATTCATTAAATACTGATTTCTTTTATTAGTGATTAAGCCAAGACCACATACTTATTGGTACCATGGGATGCCAGCTGTTTAGTGTTTTGGGTGTTTTTTGTTGTTGTTGTTATTTTCTTACATTTTGCCATAAGGAGTCTAAATCACATGAGTCTGATTGGTACAGGTGCTGTTAATAAAGGCCTTACCCTTTCTTCCAGACAGTGAAACAGTGTCATTGAATAGCTAAGTTTGTTTAATCTTTTTTATTTTTGACAACTTTTAGCTGATAGAAATAAAGCCGCTTGTACTTTTTGTACTGAAAAAGATTTCATATTCATGTAGAACTGTGAAGATGAACAGAGAATGAGACTTAATAAAAATTGTATATTTGCATTTATTTTAATTACCTACTCACAGCATTTCTGTAGATGGTATTTCAACTAGCCTATAGAGTAAGTGAGAAACAAGTGTCTGGTACAGAGATGAGTAGAAAGGTTCCTTTTGTGGGATCAAAAGGTCTTTGCTGTTTCTCAATAAAGAAAGTCATGATTTACTTCGTAGTAAAGTTGCAGGCTCTTGCTTGTAGTTTTTCCAGCTGCAGTGAGTGCAGTTCTGTAACACACTGTGACTTCTACAGGTCAAACTGCAACATTTGAGATCTGACCTTGAGGTGAATTTCTTTAAGCAGGTCTATTGGTTTTTTTGTTTGTTTGTTTGTTTTTTAAAATTCAAGAGGACATGTGCAGTTCTTCAAGATTTACTTTAGGTAATCTTATTCATTGTTGTTACTGTGTGCACTTTTTCTGTGATTTCAGTTGCTATTTAGAAGATTTACACATAGAATTTTACCTTTTGTCCTGAACTTCAGAGGACTTCTGTGGTAAGAGCTGTGATTTCAGTCAGAGTCAATGTGATGGACCCACATTTTACTTGATTAGTCGTGATAATTCAGACTGAATATACCCAAATGTGTATTTATATGAATATGTTGTCTGAGAAATGAAACTTGTGGATTCCCGTGTCTTGAAATATGCTTAAACTATGAAATGCATTATAGTAATCTAGACCATTGTGTTAAATAGAACACTGAAACTTAAAGATTATTCTCTTTTCTCAAAACCACAATTCAAACTTGTATCTTATTTCATTCTGTATATTTGCCCTTCAAACCATGTGCTGTACCTCATGTTCACCAAGGATGAAGTTTTTTTTTTTTCAAATGTGAGATCAAAAGCAGCCTTGGATGCAGTGACCATGAGATGGTGGAGTTAAGAATCCTGTGGACAGTGAGAAGACTGAAAAGCAAATGCTCAGCCTGAACTTCAGTAGAATAGGCTTTGGCCTCTTCAGATTTCTTTTTGGATGAGTCCCATGGAATAAGACAATGGAGGGGAAAAAGAGGCCTGAAGAGCTGGTCAGTATTCAAGGATAATGTCCTCCAAGCTCAGCAGAAGTCCACCCCAAGATGAAAAGTCAGGCAAAAATGCCAGGACACCTGCATGGGTGAACAAGGAACTCCTGTCAGACTCAGAGATACATACAATATAAACATAAAAAGGAAGCAGACAGAGGGTGGAAGCAAGGGTGGTTAATTTGGGAGAACAAAAGGAAGACTAGGAAAGATGGAGGCTTTTTCCTGAACAGTGTGGGGGACCTGGTTACACAGGACAAGGAAAAGTATATCCATCTTTGCCTCAGTCTTTACTAGCAAGAGTGGCTTTCAGGAATCCCAAGTCACAGAGACTGGGGTAAAAACTGGAGCAAAGAAGATGTACACTTAGTGGAAGAGAATAAGGGGATGTTTAAGCAGATGGAAAATACCTAAGTTCTTAGACCCTCATGGGTTGCACCCATGAGCGCTGAGGGAGCTGGCTGTTGTCTTTGCAAGACTGCACTTGATCTTTAGGCAACTGTGGTAACTGGGATGACTGAAGCCTGGAGAAAAGCTAATCACTCCTGTCTTCAGGAAGGTTGTCCAGGTGGCTGGTCAGCCTCAGCCCTTCATTAATAGTCTGAATGATAAGGCAGATCATAACCTCAGGAATTTTGGTGATGACTCAGAACTGGGAACGGTGACTGATACGTCAGAGGGTTCTGCTGCTGTTCATCAGTTGGCCAGAGTGGAGAAATGGATGAATGGAATATCAGAACCCTGCAACTGGTGAGGAACTCCAGTCACCAGGACAGGCTGAAGGCCTGATGGAAAGCAGTTCTGCAGAAAGGGAGCTGTGAGTCCTGGTCCCTTTTGAATAGCAGGAAACAGTTTTTCACTGTGTGACTGACTTAGTTCTGACAGTACTGGTGTTGCCCAGAGAGGCTGTGAAGTATCCCCCCTGAAGATCTCTGGAAGCTATCTGGACACGGTCCTGGGCAATATACTCTGGGTGTCCCTGCTTGAGGTGATGCTTCAGAGCAGATGGCTTCCAGAAGTCACTTCCAATCTCAGCCAGTCTGTGATTGTGTGGTATTACTTCAATGATTATGGTTGGATTTGACTCTCAGAGTTTAGAAATTTGTTGCTTGAAATGGATGCTTACGGCTGAGCTATCCTGTCCTTGATGTATAAAAGGTTACTGATGTACAAAAGAAGCTCTCACCTCTAGAACTGAATCCTTTGCTTTCTCTTATCATTGTGTCTTTGGAAACAGTCCTTAAATTGACCAAGTGTTCAATACTGAGTACTCAGAAGAAAGCAATTGTGTGAGTAAAGCCTCTATCAGCTAATGAAGGCAAAAGCAGGTCATCTTGACTGTTGTGCGCTCAGTCTGTCAGGAAAAAGTGAGGAAAGTTATTTACTGGTAAGGATGGAATTGTATATTATAGGTTCATGCCTATCAGATAACTAACTTCTGCTGTTTAACTGATTTTCATTTCTGTCCAATCCTAGTGTGATGGTACTGAACTGACTTTTGTAATGCTACTTCATTTCCTGCCATGCCAGACTGGGAACAATGTTGTATTCTTGTCCATTAATGCTAAACAAGTCAATTCATGTCAATTAAGAAAGTATAATAAAATTATTCAGTTAAGTATTTTGCCACCTTTTTGTCACTCTGCTGGACTAATTTGAAGGCTTCGTATATAATGACAGCATCTTTGGCATGTCATTTGTACTCCTTTTGCTTAACTCATCAACATAAAAGTAAATGTTACTTTTATGGTCCTTGTTTGCTTTGAACAGAGTTCAGAGGATACAAAGGATACAACTTCTTTGTGCATTTGTGTATATTTATGTGTAACACAAATTTTTATATTTTATGTATGAATAAAACAGTATCTTTTTTCAATATTTGACTCAAAGGCATTTTCTTTTTGGCCAGAAATACTAACAAAAACGATGAAATTATTTATATTATTATATAAATTATTATTATTATTATATTAATACATATTATTATTACATTATTTATATATTATTTTTCTAGAATCGTGACTTTACATAGTGGTTTTATACTGTTAGTACTTCAGCATTAAGAAACTGGGGAGGAAGATGCACTTGTTTCCTGATGGCATCTATTTTGAAGTTATCAATTTTTTGACATATCTATCAGACAGTTAGATGTAGTGGTGCTTACTGTGTGTTTGTGACTCTAGTGCAGTTGAAAATAAGCTAATGTTTTATTTGCAGCCAGTGTGTATAAGGCAGTATATTTTCTGGTGTGGTACAGATCTGTCGCATATTCTAGGGACTTTTTCAATTCTTAAAAACCTTAGTACCTCAAAGATCAGAGCATTGGAGTATTTTGTACCGTATGATCATCCAGCAAGGCTGAGTGAGTTGTAGAGAGAATACTTCTTACTGAGGAGTAGAGTGTGTGACTGGAAATCCCAAACAGACACTGTCACAGTAAGGTTTAGACATTTTTCACTGGCAGAATGCTAGCAGTGTACCTTTAAAAGTCAGGAGACATCAACAAGCAAGTCTGTTACCTGCATGTAAAATGTATCCATTAGCTTGATTAAGGGCTTAGGCTCATTAATCAGAAACATACTGGGCGGTAGGAGAGTGTATAAAAATAAAAATCTTTTTTGTTGCAAGTGTTTAAATATGTATGCCGTGCTTGTTTTCATGTTTTCTCAGTCTTTCCAAAAGCTGATCTGATATTTGCTGAGTCCTGTGTGCTAAGTTTCTGTATCAATTGCATTTCTGTATCAGTTCTTTCAGCATGATAGTGATGTGTATTTCACTTAATGGTGAAGTACTCCGTGTTACCAAAAAATTGTCAGTGTCTAGTGGTAAAGAGTTCGTACTGAAAACAGTAAACCAATAGCTCCCTCTGTCCTGCTAAATGTTTCATTTCCCCTTTTGGGGGTATTGATGGGTATCTGCTGCTTAAAATTTTAAATAAGCACTTGTGTCCTGTGCTGCATTAGCACTTGTTGGGGGGAGAGAGGGGAAGGCGGACTTGGGCGCAAGTGTTGTGGTTATGTTGTTTTGTTTTGCAGTTTTTTGTTTTGCTTTGTTTTCATCTTTTTGCCTTTCATTTGTGTTCCATGGGCATTCTGTTTCTGATTTCAGAAGGCAGTACTTATTTAGTAAGCTATTTCTAATGCTATAGAAAGTTAGGGTGTGGTACGAACACTTCTAATAGTTAACATGCTCTGAAATAAAGTGAAATGTCAAAAAGAATAATGCCTCTAAACTCTAGTTAAGGCATGTAGTGATTTATTGTATATAATGTATGATTTATACTGCAGGAGATATTTATCCTTGTTCTCAGCACAGTTTATTGTAGACACATAGAGAAAAAATAAATCTACCTATAAGTTTAATACACAAAGTCATGAATGATAGTTCATGCAAGCAGAAAGATACTGCTTATGTTTTTATCATTGCCACTGCTAAATTAAAAGTCTTTTTCTTTTAAGAGTTCGGTACCATGACTTTAAAAGAAAGCCAGCTAATTCTTGATAAAGTAGTGTGGAAATACTGAAAAGTGGTGAGGTCACTTTTCAGTTTCCAGCATACAAATACTGCATGCAGTATTGATACCAATATCAATGTAATATCAAATGTCCAGAGCAATATTTAGACTCAGATTTCTCTTCCAAGAGGAGAGGAGAAAAACTGAATTGAAATGAGAATATTTGTCTTGCCCTCTGTAAAAGCCAGACAGATTCTCTGTTTGTGACTTAAGTTAATGTTTAGTAAGTTCATGACTTGCAAGCATCTGTGAAAATTCATGCCATTTAACTGGTGGTTCAGCTTACATTTGTTTCCAGCTTCTGAGCTTATTACTGTTAAAAATAAGTAAAATAAATGAATAAAATACAATTTGCTTTGCAAAGAATAGTTATTGTTTATCCTGTACATCTTGCAGTATTATGATTACGACTGCCTTCATTGTGGACTGATGGAAAGTCTCACTTTTCAATGTACTCTGTTTTTTACTTTGTAATTCTCTAGTTCTAGCTGGCATACTTCATCACAGGATAAGCATCTTTATCTGACATTAGATGTGTTGTGGATAATCATGATTTTAGTGAGTAATTTGCAATAACTTTCAAATGACATCTGTATTCTGCCTTGTGTACAGAAGTTCTCAGCTGTTCAAGGTACGCTCACTGACCTCTTGAGCTGCTAATGTACACTTGAGTAGAATGCACATTCCTTGGGTATGCTGAAGATTGATATATCCCAGGCCTTGACAGCTGCAGTGTTTTTCTGTGCCAACTTCAGGCTGTCTGAGCAGCCTTTTTTCAGAAGAAATTGTTTGGCTCCCAAGACCATTCAGGGAACTGCCTTACCAAATCCTTTAATTGTGCCAAGAGTTTAAGAGACTATTTAAATGTCTTTCCATCTTAAAACTGTAATAATTTTTAACTAATATTCTATTATATAAAATTTAATTGCTTGTAGATTTATTTGAAACAATTTTAGCTATGAAAATGTTTGACAAGTGAATCACATTTAATAGTAACTTATCAGTCATCGAGTTATGTTTTCCTAATGTGTTATTGTAATAATGAGAAAATTTTGTGCATCTCCATATTAACATTCAGTGAAATGAAGCTCATTGATTTTTTTGAGCATAGATGGTGTTTTATTTTATTACTGATAATACACATTTGAAAGCACAGTTAATTTTTTTCTTACTGTTTTGGCAGAAAGGTTCACTTAGGGAGAAAGTTGATCTATTTTATACAATCACAGAAATACAAATATGCAACAAAAAGTATTTGTTCATATAGGTTAGAATATTTGGTGGTAGAATTACTGAATAGCGCTTGTAACTTTATTTTAGATGATAAGAATTGTTATTTAAACAACATTTATTAATTATAGTTATGATAGTGTTCAACATTTGTGGTAACTAGTATGGTTTTCTTACATGGCTACCTGGAAAGTTTTTTTTTATATTGTTGTTGTTTTGGTTTGTTTTTGAATTAGACACTATTTGGACTTTCTATTTAGCTCTTCCTTTGAAGTTTATTTTGTGTATACTACTTAGATTCAATATGACTTTCTTCAATGTTTTTTCATTATTCTCTGAATGACGTATGATGTTTTTTTTCTCCTCTGCTTCATTTACTGCTTATGTCTATTCTTTCAGCACAGATTGAAATTTGGCAGATTGTAGTTAAGCAGTGAGTGTAACAATTTCATTGACACGAATAAAAGTTGAAACTGATTTTTCCTTTCTTGAACAGGTCTTTACGTAAACTGTGAGATGGTTGTAGATGATTTGAGGTTAACCTGAACTGTTTATTTAATTGAAAAAGACTGTTCACAGCTATATGTTGGTGTTCTTAGTAGGAAAACAGCTAACTGTTCATCACAGTGGAACTTCTTATCTTTGATACTATTGGATGATCAGTTTTTGTGCGCAGTGGCAACGTTTATGTAGAAACTAGTTTGCCAGAGACTTGGTACATGCTGGAAACTCAATAAGAAATCACAGGTTGTCTGTGAGGAATTCCTTTTCCTCATACTGTACATTATACTTTGTACATATCCTGGTCTTGTTCAGCATCTTTATCAGTGACTTGGATGAAAGGATAGAGTCCACCCTTAACAAGTTCGCCGATGATGCAAATTTGGAAAGTGCAGCTGACACACCAGAGGGCTGTGCTGATATTGAGCAAGACCTGGATAGATAAGAGAGCTGGCCAGAAAGGAGCCTTACAAAGTTCAGCAAGGGCTAGTGTAGAGTCCTACACCTGGGATGGAATCACCTTACACATTGGTCCAGGTTAGGGGCTTCTGAAAGGAGTTCTGTGGAGAAGGATGTTGGTGTCCTGGTGAACAAGAGGTTGGCCATGAGCCAGCAGTGTGCCCTTGTGGCCAAGAAGAAGGTCGATGGTATCCTGGGGTGCGTTAAAAAGAGCATGACCAGCAGGACAAGGGAGGCCAACCCTCCCTTGTCTACTCTGCCTTGGTGAGTAGTACTTGGTGGAGTACTGCGTCCAGTTTTGGGCTCTCCAGTTCAGAAAAAACAGAAATGGAGGAGTTCTAGAGAGGGTCTAACAAAGGTCTACAAAGTTGATTAGGAGCCTGGAGCATCTCCTGTACAAGGAAAGACTGAGAGACCTGGCACTGTTCAGACTTGAGATCCCTTCTCAGCCTTCTCATCACAGTTTGTAAGCTGTAGTCCAATGGATGGTGCCAGGCTCCTTTCAGTGGTGTACAGTGACAGGACAAGGGACAATAGGCACAAACTGGAACACAGGAAGTTCCATATAAACACAAAGAACTTCTTTACTGTGAGGGTGAGAGAGTGCTGGAACAGGCTGTCCAGAGAGGTTGTGGAGTCTCCTTCTCTAGAGGTACTCCAAATCCAACTGGATACTTTCTTGTCTGACTTTCTGTAGGGAACTTGTCTTTGTCAGGGGGTTTGGACTTGATGTGGTCCCCAGAGGTTCCTCTTCTGAGGCTGCATGCAGCTCCCCAGTTTGGGTTTGGAGTGTAAGGGAGCTTCCAGGACAGCTCAAAGGGCAGCCTCTTCTTGTGATGAATCTCATGATAGTGGATAATGCTTCTTGAAGTCATGCAGAATCACAGAATCGTAGAGGTTGGAAGGGACCTCCAGAGATCATTGAGTCCAACCCCCCTGTCAAAGCAGGTTCTCTACAGCAGGTCACATGGGTAGGTGTCCAGGCGGGTCTTGAATATCTCCAGAGAAGGAGACTCGTCAACCTTCCTGGGCAGCCTGTTCCAGTGCTCCATCACCCTTGCTGTAAAGAAGTTCTTGCGCACAATCTTGTGGAACTACCTATGCTCCAGTTTCTGGCCGTTTCCCCTTGTCCTGTCTCCACACACTGCTGAAAAGAGTCTGGCCTTGCCACTTTGCTCCCCACGCCTTAGATATTTATAGACCTGGATCAGGTCCCCTCTCAGTCTTCTGTTCTCAAAGCTAAACAGACCCAGTTCACTTAGCCTTTCTTCATAGGGGAGATGCTCCAGGACCTTCACCTTTTGCCTTTGTGGCCCTGTGCTGGACTCTTTCCAAGAGGTCCCTGCCTTTTTTGTACTGGGGATCCCAGAACTGGACACAGTACTCCAGATGAGGCCTTATCAGGGCAGAGTAGAGGGGGAGGATCACCTCCCTCAGCTTGCTGGCCACACTCTTTTTAATGCACCCCAGAATGCCATTGGCCTTTTTGGCCACGAGGGCACACTGCTGGCTCATAGCCAACCTGTCGTCCACCAGGACACCCAGCCTAAGTGGAAGCATAAGTGTCTCAGTTCTTCTAATAAGTAAATGAACAAAAACCACAACAGCTACTTTTACACTGTTGTACAGAGGACAGTAAAGGCAAAATCTAAGGAAGCCTTATGATAACTAAATTCCGTATCTTATAAAAGCAGACAAAATTGTACTGAACAAAGCCAATGAGCTTACCAATCAGCATCATTAATTTTGTCCGTTTGGCTGAAGATTTTTAAACATTTGCCAGTGGAGTACTGTTTGTTAGATTTGCTGTTGTGACTTCTTGACCCTTAGACTAATTTGCAAGTGATTTTAAGTAGTTCAGTGCAAAATTACACTGAATCATGTATGAAAGATACAAAAATGTTCAAGTACTTTCATCAGTTCAACTCTGCTCTTTATGTTGCTGATTAACTGAGATTTGAATTATAAGTATTTTGAAATTGTATCTGGACATAGCTTATTAGATATTCATTCCTGTGTTGTGGTTCAAAGATTTCTTTGTACTTGAACTGATGCCACTTAAGAGTGTAAGAACTGCTGACATACTTAGTGTCCTCCTAAATAATATAAAACAAATCATATTTCTGTTGCTGTTGTTTAGTGAGTTTTTATTTGGCTTTGTGTTCTTTCTTTGATGGACTCCAGAAAGAAATGCAAGATGTTCTTAAACATTCATACACAGGATCCATGTTCTGTCTAGATCCTAATGCTTTGTGGAAGCCCGCAACAGTTTTTCCAAGCCTGAAAAACATTTTTATTTTTCATTCAGCTTCAGCCTGTGAAGAAGCAATAGGTTGTTTGGAAATCGCTATCTGCACATACTGAGATTTTTCAGATGACATGGTAAGGTATTTACAGGACCCGCTCTTGCCAGATTTTTGATTAAACAGGAAAAAGATGTACAGTTTATATTGTCTTCAGACCAGATACATAGAAATCCAGGGTCACATAAGTATCATGAAGTGACATCAGTCAGTGAGTGAGAGGCTGTATTGTTTGCTTTTGAAAAGAGGTGGGAAACAATCTGTGGTCTCACTTGAGTAACATAATTGCTATGATGCTGTTTGAGGCCTAGTTTTGTTGTCTTCTGCCTTAACACACCATTATCCTGTTTCTTATCTGTTTGCTTGCATGCAACACTGTCACTAGGCAGTCATTATATTGCTAACCCATGCTGATTAGAGAACAATTATCTCCCTTTCAGGTTTTTTGTTTTGTTTTGTTTTGTTTTTTTTCGTGGAATAGCTAGTGTCCTATTTCTTCCTGTTACCTTTTTTTAAAATACCAGAAATGAAGCCCTGTTATCAGCACGTTCAGTACTTACAGTTCTATATATTTAACAGAGATAGTTACATTAGATTTGTCTCATTTTGTGAAAGACAAACTGTTACTTGCTGTTTTTTTTCTTTGTGCTGTAGTTAAGTTTGAGTGTAAGCTGGTGATAGCCTTGAATTGTTAGAACTTCGTGACCAGAGTGTTTCTTTTATTTACTAACAGAATTAGCTCAGTCTTGTTAGTGGTGTATGTTCTTAAAATAGTTGGATAAATTTTTCTTGGTTTCCATCAATTCTTCACTAATGCAGGAAATTTCCATAAAGTTTTCTTTTCTATGCAGTTGACGAAGTTGATGGTATTTAAGGATTTAAATATATACAAACTAGAAATGACAGTATTTGAAAGAAGAGGATATTTCTTAAAAAAAAAAAAAAAAGTCAGCCCCCCCTTTTCATTTTTCATTTATTGTTTTCACTTACTGTTCTGCACAGGTTCGTTGTTGCTTCAGTTCTTCATGGAATTTTAAAATTCAAATGTGTGCATTTCTAAATTTTAGTGGAGGACACATCAGAACTTTAACAAAGGGTTTTCAGGGTTTCCTCATAAAAGGGAAAGTATTTACAATCATCCATCCCAGTTCTTATATAAACGTTATTATTTTTTTTTTAATTGTAATTTTGTTTGTCTTTTATGATATTGTTCTTGATTTAATAACCTAGACTCAGTACACTGATAAATCCTGACTGAAATTCTCTTGTCTTCAGAGAGGTCTTTTGATTTCACGTTGTAGATGCTTGTCTTGTTCTGAAAGAAGAGGAACGTTATGTTGGACCGGCTGTCATGTGCTGGAACTAATATTGCTTGTAAAGTGTACATCTGCTTCCCAGAGGGAAAGGCTGATTGGGAACAAATGGAAAGAAAACATAGCGAAAGTATAAAGTGCAGTTTCTATTCCAGAGATTGACTCTAATTTAGTCATACAATGTGTGGTTTTCATTAACTCTTGTGAGGTCAAACTTGTAGTTCTATTAGGCTATTGTGTGTCTTACATGACCATTGCTTTTAGCTGTTTCTAGTCATGGAAGGAGTAATCTGAGAAAAGGAGCAATCTGTTCATGTCCATAAAAAGTGAGAAACTGATTGAAGAGGAAATTAAGTGAGAAAAGTATAATGAAGCCAAATGGTGGAGGTGAAGAGAGGAACTCTCTGTTCCTAAAATTCTGTTTTAGATGTTAATAAGGGTTAAGATTTTTATTTTTATTTTTATTTTCAAAGAAATGCTGTGCTATATATATATGTATATATCTATTCTAGATGATTTCAGTGAGTTTCTTGCTAACAAATTAAGTCTTTATCTTAGCATACTCTTAGGTTCTGGAAGTTTGGGAGAAAAGCGAAGCAGGGAAACTGATAGCCATCAGAGCAGTGATTTTCCTTTCATGTCATGTACTTTTTTCATGCACATTCTACTTTTTTTTAAGATTAAAAGCTAGTAAAAGTAGCTTAAATTGCATCCTTGTGATTTTTTTTATCTAGCCGGCAGTTTGACAGTTTTGATTTATTAATTTCTAATTTGATGATAGCCTCTGTTTAGTAGACTTGATATTAGCCCAGTGCACGCTTTATGTACGTATGCTTTGCTTTCTTGTTCTATTCTCCTTGACTTCAACATTGCTGATTTTTGTGTCTTATACTTATGGAGTTAACACCTTATGATTTTAATTTTTGACTACATCAATATTGGTGCTTCCAGTAATACTGCTGTAATATATTAAAAATACACCCATGCAAAATAACAGGTAATGTGTAGTAAAAAATAGAAATCTGGAAAAACTTTTAACTGACCTTTGACTCTCAGAAACTCTTCATTTCATTTTTGTAAGGCATTTTTTTCTTCCACATCTTTTCTGAAGCTTTTATATGATACAAGTTAGAGCATTCTTTAGACTTGTATACTGTCTGCTTTGAAAGAAAAACTAAGAGCTATGCATAGCAGAATTTAATGTTGAAGGATGTATTTTGTATATATTGTAAACTCAACATATATTGACTAACATTTTTGTCCTACTACTAGGAGTTCTTGAAATTGATACAACAAAAGGCAATCTTGTTTGAATAATGTTATTTTTTGCTGCACATCACATTGCACACTCTTTTATAGTTGATTGTTAAAACTGCTTATTCAAGATAATTACTTAGGATGTTTTTAGTCTCAAAACAGGTAATTCTTAACTATAGTATAGGGTTTTTTTATTGCTGTCTTCTTCATGTTCTCAAGTTGTCTTTTTGGTTATAAGAAATCTAGCATGTACTTATTCTTTTTTTGTCTTTTTTTCTTCTTTTTAAGGCCGACAAAGAATTTGTGTGGTCTCTTTGGAAGCGTCTCCAAGTGTCAAATCCAGACCTTACACAAGCTATTAGTTTAGCAGTGGAAAGGTGAGTTTAAACATCTGACATTTTTTAAAAACAAACAAAACTGCTGATACTACATTCATGTTTTTAATTGGGAAAAATGCATGATTTAAAGAAGCGTTACTGTACATATATACATATCTATTATTGAACTGTATCAAAAGTACTTAGAACATGTTGCTAGTTTCCTTTTTTTTTTTTTTTTTTTAAGATTGGGTTATACTTCAAAGTCTGTTGAATTAAATTCTTAAATTGTAAATTTACTGCATATTTGGATTTCCTGAAGGAATAACAAAATGTGATAAGACACATTTTTTGTTATCATATTTAGTTAGGTAAATCAGGTATACAGATTGTGTTTATTGTTTATGTTCACTTTCTTCCTGTTAAAGAAGTGAAAGGCTAAGACAAGGTAAGAAAAGAGATGACTATGCAGTTTAAATATCCTTTTCTGAGGATATTAGTGATGCCAATATTTTCATGTTACCTACTTCCAAGCAACTGATTGCTACAAATCTTAATGAACAAAGTATATAACTGTTTATTTTAGATTGCTAATATTTACAAATTTAGGATGTTTGTAGGCCAAAGATAAGAAAAATATGAGTGAAACGGTAATGTGACTGTCAGAATTTCCTGTTTTATCTCAGGGTGCCTTGATTATCCCTTTTAAAAAGTAAAAGAGTAAGTGAACTTCATTTTGAAAACTTATTTAATGTAAAGCATTATGTTCTTTAGAAAGAAGCATGCTTGCTATGGTGCTATCCTGTAGAGAGTGAAGTTCATTCTCTTCTTTGTATAATACAGTAAAAAAATCTACCAAAAACATGATGTTTTTACATTACAGCTAATGTGCTGTAGCATTCATATCCAGGGAAAGAAATGGATACTTCATGCACATGTAGTTTATGTTAAAACAGCCATACCTGAGTGTTCAGATGCCATCACCTGCAATGGCGTCATCTAATTTCTATTTCTGTGCCGGGACATTTATCTGCAGAGGAGAAGTAGCTCAGATATTAGGATAGTATTTACATACTACCTTTGCATTGCTTGTGTATTTTGATTTGGGAAGTTAGTTAAGTGTATTTAAGGTGATTTAGGAGCAGATTTACTCATGCTCTGATGTTAGTCATCATGTTGAAACACTTATTCTAACTGATTTGTTTTGGGATGAAATTTGATTATACTTTATTGAGGTGGTAGTTTTACTGTTCTTTCTCCAGGTATCAGAAGACAAAACATTTTTTTTCCTTGACAGTATTTTATAGATAGTTGAAAAATATGGAAAATTTTAGCTCATTGAAATAAAGCCTAATATTCTAGAAAAAGGTTTTCAGGCTTAATAACATTTTTGTTTTGTATTGCATCTAAAACAAACTAGGATATTAGAAAAAATAAAGCACAGAGATATTGGCATGTATTTAAACAGTGTTAAATGTAGTGAATTATTTGTGCTTCTGTATACTTTGTAAAATTCAAGACTTCCTTAATTTTTATCTTCATGTCTAGGAATATGCTTTGTTATTAGCCTTTGCTTTAAATCGTAACAAAAATTCATTCTGTGTGTATTATCCTGATGATGGATACAGTGAACATGTGTCTCTTAGATACTACCTTGGTGCCCACAAGCATGACAATATGCTGAATGTTTTTAATAGGGTGGAAAATGTTTGTGGTATCCTTTTAACTTGCTGCTTAGCCTACCACAAGATAACAAAACCAGGTCACTGCAGAAATCTTTTCTATAATAGTTTATTTCATATGAAAGTAAAGAGTAACATGCCCTGTATAGATACTTTTTGCTTTTTATGTAGAACCTGGTGATTGGTTCTAAGAAAGTATAACAACACGTTTTTATTAAGGTTTTTGCTTAGTTTTATGTATCCTCTCTTCTTTCAGAAGAATACTACTTTAGAACACATCATGTGAACTCAAAGCTATACATCTGTATTGTATCATTCTCCTCTCAGAGTTATGGAATTAAGACGGAAGAAATTAGGTCCCCAGCATCTTTTTAGGTGATATCTTTACCGAAGAAAATCTTGGAATAGGCCTGTATAGAATCTATTCAGTATATAGGAGTATTGTTAGTGTTGACTTGAACTTTGGATTTGCTTTGATTTGGCAGATGGAGCAATAGCATGGTTGTTTATTTATTTATTTATTTATTTATTTTATTGATGTATCTTCCTGTCTTTTGCCTGAGAATGGTTTAACTGCTTCTTTGGAACAAATTTCTAATGAATCTAAAGATTCACTTTCCTTGTGAATCTTCCGCGCAACCAAATTTCAGCCCTGCATATTCTTTTAACTTTTTCAGTTATAGCTTTCCATAATCTTTTCTGAAGATTTTCACCCTCTTCTGTTTCATGATCTCCGTACTCTTTTTTCAGCAAAAACTTGTCTTCTTCCCTGCCTTGTTGCAGGATGTACAATTGTGATATCATGGCAGTTTATCTCAGTTCAGGAACGTTGATTAAATATCTAGGTAATTTATAACAATCACAGCATTTGGCCAGGAAGGTTTAACTTTCTGATTTTGTTAATTTAGCAAAGATAAGTGGTTTTAAAGGGGAGAAAGATGGGATTATTAAGTAATAGTTATAAGCAAAATGATTCCTAAAGCAGGTCACTCAGCTCAAAGCCTTTTATGTGAGGAATGTATTTCCACGTGAGGAAAATATTAACAAAAGGAACAAAAGAGTGAAATGGATTTAGAACTTTTGCTGTCTCTGCTTGGGATTGTAACATGAATACTGCTAATGTTTGTGTAACTTTGTTTTTCAGTGTGTTCTGTCCATTAAAAATTCCATCACCAACAAGCTTTCAGTTCCAGCTTCATTATAGACTGTCTGAGATCAGAATCATAGAATGGTAGCTGTTATGCATTGAGGAGCTTGTCTGGCTGCCTTACTCAGTTCTGACGATTTATCAGTTGCAGTTTATTTTTCCTTTTCAGTCTGCAGAACTATGAAGGGGTTCTACAGAGACACCACAGGCTTTGAGGCAGGCCTTTTCCTCTTAGTCTTTGTCATGGCAGTTTGCCATTTCTCATCACTGTTGTCTTCCCCTCTGACTGGATGTGCCGGTGGAGGAGCTTGGGGCTGTTTGCCCCTGCGTTGTGGGTTCAATTCGGGTTGCATGCGAATCCAGCTGCCTCTCTCCATTTATGCCTCCCTGACAGTATACAGCCTTTTGACAGTCTCCTGCAGCTCAGTCATCTGTCACAGGAGATCCTCTGTGTTTACACATCTTATTTAGGCGAGTTTGCCGCTCTCCTCTGCTCCAGGAGCAAGGTCCAGGTGCTTCCCACAGACCACCATCTGCACAGATGCTTCTTCCTTCAGCAGCTCTGGAGGATGGAGGTGTTGGTCATGGCCTGGGTAGGTGGTGCATATGCCCCTGACAGAGCTGCAGCCTTAGCTTGGTGTTGAGTGCTCATTATTCTGTCTCAAGGGTCAGGTGGAATGAGTGCCCTTCACTTCTGCAACTGGTAGAACCTCAGCACCCTGCTATGTGAGCTATTGCCACATGTGATGCTCATGCTCTGTTTACCTGCCTTGTGCTTGGTTGGTAGCAACTGATCCCTGAGCTTCTTTGAGGGATGTAGATATGATCTCAATTTGCCCTGGCAGCACCCACACCTTGCTTTAGGGTTGCTCTCCTTTCTTGGTGTTTCCCAGACAAAGGAAACCCCTGCAACCTCCTTGTGCATTGAGATTGGTTGCTCCGGTTCAGGCCAGGATGGCTCTGAAGCAGTTGTTCTTGATGACTGAGCCAGCTACCTACTGGAAAAAAATCATGCTCTAAGAAAGCGTAGTCTTTCTGTATTTTAGATCACATGTAATTAATCCATCAGTATTGTTGCATGGATTTCATTCTTCAAGTTAGTGAAATCAGCAGCCAGGCTTCCTTCAGGAGACTACAGTAACAAGAGTAAGAACATGTGAGAGTGAAAGTGCAGAGTGTTAACTTAAAATGTTGTACACCACAGATGTGTAATGAAGAAGGAAAAAAATAATGTATGCAGACTGTTCCATAAATAATGCCTTCTCTTATATTATGTTGGCCCATGACCCCTGAATTGGATGTTGGTGGTACAGCAGTAGAGGCAGAACCTTCCCACCAATGTTCTGTTACATGTTTATGCCATGTGACAGATGGCAGCAGAGGGGCAGTCTAAAACAATGGTGTCTGACATGGAAGTGCATGTGAAGCAAATATGTGGAACTGAATTCCTCCATGTAGGAAAAATGGCACCCAGTGACATTCATTGATGCTTACTGAGCATTTATGGAGCCCAAACAGTAGATGTGAGCACACTGAGATGGTAGGTGATGCTTTTCAGCATTGGTGACAGAGGTAGTGGGTCACCTCTGCTGGTGCAGACTGTTACCAGCACGGCTTGCAGGCTCTTGTTAAGTGGTGATGAAAATGCATAGCTTATGGTGACTATGTTGACAAATTGTATTTTGTAGCTGAGAATTTGTTCTATCAAATAGCGTTGTTTTACTCTTTCTCTTTGTTGTACTTTCCATACAAATAAACAAGAGGCTTTACTTTTGGGGCAGCCTACTCTGGTAATCATTTTGGCAATAGTAGCTGCATAGTCAAGTGAATTTTATTAGTAGCATTAATTTATATTTGTAACATTAAACTACTCCTTATATTATCCTTTTCTGAAATAAACAAAAAAATTAAAAGGCATAATTTGGGGGATATAGGAGGGAATTAACAGTAGGTTTCCATTAGTTGTGTGCTATCTTGAAGTGCTTTCATGGTCCTAAAATAGAAGTTCACCCACCCTAAAACTGTTAAAATGTAACCGGTACTTTTTTATGTCTGTGCTGTTGATTCTTACAGTACAGCAATGATAATCTGCTTTTCAGCAGTCTTTGCAGTTCTTGCTGGATAACTGTAACTATATTCCAATTTTAATATTCAGATATAAACAAAAAATTATCTTTACTGTGCAAATGAGAAATGCCTTTGGGATATGTAAAAGCCTCCAGGTATTCTCAAACAAGCCATTGTAAAAGTACATCTCATGTTAGTACAGTTTCCAGCTACTTTAAATACTATTGATCTTGGTATTATGTAAAGAGCATGCTATTTCTAGCTCACTGCCTTTTGAAATATTCACTTTTTTGATGATAATTTTTTTAAAAAAAGTTGCTTAACAGTACCTTTTACAGGTAAGTACATATATAAACTCAGAGTTGAAGATCAGATAAGAGCATCAAATGGTTTAAAACATTGTAAACTTTCACAGGTCTCTGTAAGACTTTGATGTTACATGAAATCTCAATAGGTGAACTGATTCTGATTTTCTTCTAGGACAGCTGACTGCCTTTCTTCTGAAAGGTGGAGTCAGACTGTGGCAGTGATACAAAACTTGGTAGATGTTGATGGAGATTGTATTATGCTAGTAGATATCGTTGCTTTAGCTATGTTTTTCTACACCTATTCCTAGTGTGCTGTCTTGCAAGACTTCACTGAAGAGTGGGAATGAATGTAATGTTTGATGCCATTATGGCAGCCTGACATTGTTATGCCAGTAATGGGTAGAATTTTGTTGTTTTTGCTGGGGTGTTACGTCTTTCTAAAGGTGTACAAATAGAAAAGAACGGGGCTGAAGAGCAAGTGATCAGAAGTATCCATAGAAATTTTTGGAAGCGTTATCAAAGGAACTTAGGCTACGTTTTGCTGTATCCTGTGGATAGCAAAATATTGAAGAAAAATCAAAAATAAGGTTGGTATAGATTCCTCACTGGTTGAAGATGTGTAGAAGTACTAGAAATGAGTGCTTTTTATGCAGAAGGGTAAGTTAATGTTTTCTATGTATGAGCAAACATAGATTGCTGATGTCAATTGAAAAATAATTTTTAAAAGGTACCTTGCATCTTTTGAAGGAATTGTAAACAACTTGCAGAAATTTTCGTAAACCACTTATTTTACTCTTGTGCCCATTAGTAGGCAACAGAATGGCAGAACTGGGAAGTAAAGGAGTTCTAACATGTTCTTGAAGGCTGTTACTGTTTTGTCATTGAGTTTAAAATAAAGTGGACTCCCTAGTTATTATCACTCAATAAAGTGGATGGAATAATAGAGCGTAAGGGTACAACCTTTCTATCTAAGGTCAAATAATTGTGATTGTCTACAGTTGATGAAAGTTTAATATCCTATTTCATTAAAAATTCTCAGAACATTGAACATAAGTCAACATTCCATGGAGAAGAAAGTATTATGCAGCTTGCATGTGTGCATATCTGCATATCGGAGCACAAAATATTGACATGATAATTGCAGTCAAGCCTGATTGAACAGTAGCCTCTGGGAATTCAGCTGGTGTTGTACCAACTGGATGGCTGCTCAGGACACAGTTTGAAATGCAAGGTGCAAGTTAGCACTTTATTCAGCACAGGCAGGCATCATTTAAAAATCCTTGGGGGAAACCCTGGTGATGTGCAGATGTTAAAACAGTCTGTTCTGAAGTGCTGATATTTTAAATGCTGTAAGAGGGTTGTGTATTTTAGATGAAAAATGTTTGCAAAATTATTAGGGAAAAATGTCACTTTATTTTCTTTACTGCTCTAGTGTAAAAACATTTTTAGTATTCTATGTATATTGCTTAAAATATGAAACATGGATAAATAATCTAGTGAATTAATTTAGAAATGCAAGAAATTACATGTCTTTAATGATGCTTTTTCATTTTGATATGTGTGATATATCATAAAACTGATAACAAACACAGCTTCATAAATAATTTACTAAGAAAATAATTTCATTGTACACTTTGTTTATAATTAGACCTTACATTATTTTTGTGAAGAAACTAATACAGGCTTATGGCAGTTTTGATTCAGAAAATACCTTCTGTCTTAGAGTACAGCAGATATAAGCTGTCAATTTTAGTTTAGTGTTTGTTTGCTTTTTTTTACTTCACATGGTCTAAATCTTTTGAAAGCACAATCTGTAAGTATTAGAAGTAAAAGAAAAAAAAAGGAATTAATTATGTGTCAATTAAAATATGAAGTGTAAGGATCTTCTAAGATCTGAGGTGAGATTAAACAGTACATTAAGTAAAAACTATTTAGTTTTGTTTCCTTATCTCAATTGGTGCACTAACACACTGAGGTTTCTAGTTGAAAGTTTGAGGTGTAGGCTCTGTTTCTTCGAACCAGTAATTCTGCAGCCAGAGGGATGCAACTGTACACAGAAAATTACAGTATTGGTGTCATATTCACAGCAGCATTGACAGTGTGCGCTGTATACCTTCGCTTTGCACATGGGCCATTCATTTTCTATTTAATAATAACATTGGATATGTGCACTTTTATAAGCATGTAAGTGGAGATGTAAAAACCAGGAGAAATAATAATTGCATTGAATGGTGCATCAAACCAGCTCATTATAACTTTTAAAAATAGGATTGTTTCCAGATTTTTTTTTATTATTATTTCTAGTTATGGATAAAATATATCTAGTGTTAAGATATAGCATTTGTTGTTCTTCTATCACGAATCTCAAAGTTTGCACAGTAAGCATAAGTTTTTTAGGTTTGTATGGCAAAATCTTTAGATTGTTAGCTTTTTAAAAATCCCGCTATTTATAAAATCAAAAGGAGATACTATGTGAAACCTGTGAACAGTAATTCCAATTTTTTATTAGTTAAAATCATTTTCATTAAGTGGGTGTAAAAATGGCATTATTATTTATACATCTTTTTTTTTTTTTTTCTTGACAAACGATTAATTGGCTGATTAAGATCTGTGTTAGCATCAAAGATGCCTTTATTCCCAGAATACTTTCATTGAAAATTTTAGGAAGTATGATGTCTTGTAAACTTCCTCAAACTTTTTACTTTTGAAAACCTTGGCATTTTTTGTACTCCTTGCTCTGTTTTCTCACCTCATTCATAACTGTTTCCTTATAGTCTAATGTTTCATTTTTGACAAGTCATTAATAATGGTCCAAACCTCAAAAATATTATCCTGTCCTGTTGTGTAATGTATCATGTAGCACAGGAAAAAATCATAATGGGAAGAATGTTAAACAGTATTTCCTTGGTTTCTTCATTTTTGTGGAAAACTGATTCTAGATAGTCTGTGTAGCTAAATACAGCTGTGTTAAACATTTAAAGTAGGTAGTACTCATGGGAAAACTGATTGGAGCGTAAAACTTGTACAAATTGACAGCCTCTCTTCATTCCATTTTTCATCCTAGAGAAGTCTGGAAATATTCTTAGCTCACATCATTATTGCTCATCAGTGGTTCTAATTAGCTAAACAGGAGTTTGTCTCAGTCATTGATCATCATCAGCTTCTTGACAGTACCTGATTTTTTTCCCCATATTGCAATGGACCTTTTTTAATATGTTGGAAATTCATAACAGCTCAATTAATAAAGTCAGTTGATGATTTTTATGCACATTTCTAAAAAGTAGGAGGGTATTATTTCATTTCTTGTCTAATATAATTTTAATGCACGAAAACAAATAGAAGTACGATATACAAGTTTCAGTCATATTACCTTGAGGGTCTGTGGGGAACTGTACCGTAATGAACACTGGAAATTATTCTGTGCCACCAGGAGGAGCTCCTGATAAAGTTCCGTGGAAGATTTCAATTTAAGCTTTAGTGTTCTGAAGGCATCCATTGTGTTCTTACATTCTTAAAATTATTATTTTTTAGAGCTGTGTGTGATAACTAGTGCAGCTATTTTGTGAGATGTTACATATCTCATTATCTTGAGAGCCTGAAAAAAAGCCCCACCCCATATAGCAAAAGAATGCTGTAAGTTTACATTAGGTTTTTCCCATTGATGACGATCATGATGGATCTGTATTTACAAACATTGTTCCTTGATAGCTTTGTTCAAAGGGCTGTTTTATTGAGTATCAACTAGACAGAGAAAATACTGAGTTTAATTAGAATGTACCTTGAAGATCTAGGTCATTTGTGTGCGTTTACAAACATAGGCACATTTTTTCTTAGACACTTTTCTTTCTTTCTTTCTTTTTTTTTTTTTTTTATTCCTTTCTCTCTGGTTCAATACCTTATTCCTATAAGCCTATTTGGTACAGGATTGTCATAAATTTATAGGGCTCTATAAATTCTTCAATACTGATAAAACATCTGAATTAGTTATGTGTTCTGTTTTTCAGATCTGAAGGTAAGTTTGTTCTTTTGCTTTGTTCTTGGCTTGTTTATTTACTTCCCCTTCTCTCTTTAAAATGAAGATACACCTATGGAATTCTTTTGAGGCTTGCTTTGAGAAATCTGTCTTGACCCATCAGAGTTTTGGATCAATTAATCCATTAGAAAACAGGTTTAATACATTTTGAAGTGATGATTGTGTGGCTGAGATAAGAGGTTAATTAGTTAGTCAGTGCTAGGGTTTAATTTAGCTTAGTTTTGTAAGAAGCTGACTTTCTGAGGGAAGGTAGTGGTTAGAGTAGTTGAGAAGGCAGTGGCAGATTGTGGATGGCAAATGACGTGAGAGTAGTAAGAGCAGTGGTTTAATTTAAAAATGCAGAATAAAAACAGCTGAACTAAAATGTGGAAGGAAATAAATCAGTGTTGGAACAGTGGATCTGATATTTCAGTCATCATTTGAAGTCACGATTCTTCTGAAGGCAAGAGGCAGGGCTATTCAATGGTTTTGGGGGTTTATTGTTGGTATTCTGTTTGCTGACTGTGTTGTTACTGTTCCAAGTACTTCATACTAGAGGCCTTCCTTTTTTTTTTTTGTTTTGTTTTGTTTGTTTGTTTGTTTGTTTTTGTTTCCTAAAGCTTTTACAGTTTTGGATCAAGCAAAATGGCTATACACATGCTGTAAAATTGTCTGATCTTAAGTTCTTAACTTTTCTAGTAGTTAATAACTGAAGAAACTTGGAATACCATAGTATCTGCAGTTTAGTTAGATTTGTGTGGGTTAATCTCTTCATCATAGTGCATGGTGCCTGTAGAAGAAACTATCTCCCAAAATATTTGCATTTTGTGTACTGCAGATACTTGTTTGGAAAAAAAAAAAAAAGCTGTTAGCTGTTAAGGACCACAAAGCAGAGTAGTTCAGTATGAGGAAGGAGTGGGGGTTTTAGGCTGGAGCAGACTTCAGGCTCATTAAAGTTGCAGAATAATATCTAGTACCTGTCATAAGCAACATACCTGTTTCGGGAGCACACAAGCTCCAAACATTTGAGATTTTTCTTACACCTAATTTTTAAAGTGATTTTGCAGATAATGATTTGTAAATGTTCATAAACTTTTCAGAAATTCTTTTGTTTTTTAAAACCTGATTGAGAAGTTCTTGAATTTTAGTGTTGTGGTTTAGCCTTGGTGGGTAGCTGAGCCCCGCACAACCACTTGCTCACTCTCCTGCAGCAAGAGAAGAGAATCAGAAGAGTAAAGTGAGAAAACTCATGTGTTGAGATAAAGTGTAATGGGTAAAGGAAAAACTTTGGGCAAGCAAAGAACAGTGAAGAATTCATTGACTGCTTCCCAATTGCAGGCAGATAGTCATTTCCTGGAAATTAGGTCTTCATCACTTGTGATGCTTACTAGCGAAGACAAACACCATAACTCGGAACATATTCCTCTGTCTTCCGCCCAGCTCCTATTCCTGAGCATGACATCATATGGTATGGGATATTCTTGGGTCAGTTTGAGTCAGCTTTCCTGGCGGTGCCCCCTCCCTAATCCTTTTCCATCCTTGCTGGTGTGGCAGTGTGAGAAACAGAGTCCTTGACTCTGTAAGCACTACACTGGAACAGCTAAACAAAAAAACAAAAACAACAAAACAAACAAACAAAAAAACCCAAAACAACAACAAGAAACCCCAGCAACAACAAAAAGAATTCCATAACAGTGCCGTATGAGCTGCTAAGAAGAAAATTAACTCAATCTCACTCAATATCAGTGCAAATAGTTGATCACTACTATCAAGGCAGGTCAGTTTAGTTGTGTGTTGTATATTATGAGACTTACGTATTCTGTTTTTTCTCCTCCAGTGTCTTTGTCCCTAGATTTTTCTTCAAAAGGCATCACACTGTAATCTTTGGGATAAATGAGCTAAACTTCCTAATAGGAAGGATTTCTGTAATTGCAGGCAACTTAGTACAGTTTTAGTACAGTTCAAAGAGAAACAATGAAAAATTGTCTTTAAGTATCTCCGGAAGTAATGCTTTATTTCCACGAAAACTACAACTGATACAAAAAGCGAAGTAATGAGATCTGCTGGTACAAATTCTCAACCACAAACCACTGTTTTTCGACATAGTCACCACCATTGGCTATGTGTTTTTGCCAGTGGTGATCAAGAGCCTGCATGCCACGCTCTTAAAGGTCTGCGCCACTGGAAGTGATCCTCTGTTTCACATCTGCTGTGATGGTGTCGTTGCTAGGAAAATATTGCCCATGCAGTCTGTCTGTCATTGTCCTGAACAGATGGAAGTCAGAAGGTGCCAAATCTGGACTATATGATTGATGTGGTAGGATAGTCCAGCCAAGATTGCCAGTGTGCTCCATGATCTTCAAACTGATATCAGGTCTGTTGTTATCATGCTGCAAGAGAAAGGTTGTCTTCTTTTCTGGTCTGACTCTTGAATTTGAGCCTTCAGCTTCGTCAATGTTGTTATGTAGTGATGAGTGTTGGTGGTTTGTCCAGGTTCCAGGAAATCCAGAATAATCACCCCTTTCAATTCCAGAAGACAGTGCGCATTACTTTGCCCACTGAGAGCTGCGTCTTGAGCTTTTCCTTAGATGGGAAATTCAGATGTCACCACTCTGTGGACTGCCATTTTGATTCTGGTTTGTAGTGGTGGCACCATATCTCAACATTGGTAATAATGCAGTCCAGGAAACAGCCACCTTCAGCTTTGTATTCGTTCAACAGGTCCTGAAAAACTCGCATATAGCGTTCTTTCTGTTGAGAATTTCTGGGGCCTGCCTGATATAAACTTTGTGATATTCCAACACTGCTACTATTGTTTCCAATTTATTAAAGCCGACATTAAGCTCTCTAGGCAGTTCCCTGATCACAGTGTATCTATTTGGGTGAATTAGCTGGTTGAGACTCATTTGTGGTCTAACATGGTGTGTCTAACATGGTGTGCCACTGTTATCCAGAACATCGCTAGTCTCCACTGTTTCCACTCCTGAAATGCACCACCCACTGCCTCACTGCACACATCCATCTCAACAAATGCTCAGCAAGTGTCAATGGATGCCAGTGGTTGTAGTTTTTATCTGCATGGAGGAATTCAGTTCTACACTTTTGCTTCATATGTACTTCCATGTCAGATACCATTTTTTCAGACTGCTTGTTTGCTGCCATCTGTCACAAAGCAACAACGTATAATGGAATACTGGTAGGAAGGTTCAATCTATGCTCCTGTACCACCCACAACTGCCTCAGAAGTTGTGGGACAACGTAACAAAATAGAAGGCATTATTTTCAGAATAGCCTTTGTTTTTCACTATTCACAGTTATGAGGCCTTGAGATCTCAGTCCCCAAAAACCTTGCAGTAAATTCTGTACCATTTTTTCTTAATTCTTTTTTTACTCAAGATCAGTCTGGGTATTTTAAAAGCCATAGAAATTATTTAAAAGTATATGGTATTAAAGAGCCTTTTGGGACAGTATGCTTTAGCCTTTGAAGTCTTTGATAGAATTAGAATACACAGATAATAGAGAAGAAAAAGAAATGACCATATGTGTACTATCTTTAATTTTCCGTGGTACAAAAATTCTGTGTTGCTTCAGTAGATTAAGCCTTTTGCACACAGCTGGATATTGTTATCCACTTTTGATCATATCCCTTCTGCCACTGAAAGGTTTCCATTTTGTTTGAGAAGTTGCACAAATAGGATCTTTTGGCTTCTGGGGGTGTCTTGTGTTTAGCAATAATGGAAATTTAACTATATAGTGAGAGCAGGGATAATCTGAGTGAATTTCTGCTTATCTGTCACATGTGGCAGTTGGGATGCCTGAATTTAGCTATTTTTAAAGAGCAGTACATTTCTCAGATGTTTTGTCAGAGATGTCTTGTGCTCTGGAGCACTTGTGTATCCCTACTATCTCACCATAACTTTTCCTAAAAGTGTAGCCAGTAAGCACAGCATTTAAAATAGTTAAGAAAAAGGGTCACAGTGAGATGAGCTGGTTCTACACAGCATTAATAACTCATCAAATGATTTTTTTATAAAATACCATGATCATGATTGTAGCCTTGTAGTTATAAACCACGTTGCTCTGCTCATTCCTATTAACCAACCTTCTCAGCCTTCCTTTTTTGTCCTGGAAAAATTATAGATTCTACCCATGTATAAGATAGTAAATGATAATACTGTCATCTATGAAGTTCTAAAGTTTTGTTTTAAACGGAGAAGTGCTGTCCAGTTCAGAAAAGGATCTCACAAATCTAAACAGCTTAATGTCACTGTGTTGCCAAGGTAGGAATAACATTTTGTTCAGTCTGTAGGCAAGTATACTTTGTGCATTTTGGGAAGAATGGGATAGCTAATTTTAGCTATTTTAAAACGTGCTCTAAAACCTCTTCCTTCAGTTTCTTTCTGCAGAAAGTTGTGCTAGCTGTTTACAGATGTAATTTGCTGTCACTTGCCATATGCTCCCTGATTAATTCTGCAAGGCCTGTCAGCTTCAAATAATTTAATTCTCCGTGTTTTAAAATGACATTCATTATCAGGACATGAAAAATTCAAATGATTAACTGCAAATTGTGACTAATAAAGTGTCTTCTTTTTTTTTGTATGTTTCTAGAGAAAAGCAGAAAGCTGAAGTCAAGGACAGAAAGATATTAGAAATTTTGCAAGCTAAAGACAGCGAAATAGAGATCCTAGAACAGGTTAGTAGAACATTTAAATAAAGCAGTTAAGAAAACTTTTTATTGACATCAAATTTATATTTCTTGAGATGTAAAAATAGTTTGTGTTTTAAGGTGTAAGTTGTGGGTGATTCAGAAATGATACATTTTGAAAAAGTCTTTAATTCTGAAGAGTTGTTCAAACAGTTGACGTTTAAATTTAAAAACTTTCTGTGAGTTCTGAGAAGTTTTAGCAACTTCGTGTTTCATTTTAGCATACCAGAATGACCTAAATTTGTGTTTTCAATTTTGACTAGGTTTAGGTTCATAACTTAATAGTGCTTTGGAAATATTTGCCATCCTGACAAATGCAGTAAGCAAAAATAAAACATTTCTAGAGCAGTGAGGACTAAATATTTAGTATCCTAAAAGCAATACAGCTAAGTATCTTATCTTTACCAACACATAACAGTATTTACTAGGTCTGTGGTTACCAAAAACTGTAGTGCAATACTTCCAAATCCAAAATGTTATATGTTAAGATCTACATCATGTATATTCTTTATTGAGCTGCTTATTCAAATTTGAATACTGTGCTTGTATATACTGTACAGTATAAAATTAAATGAAAAACATGTATTGAGCTGAGCTGTTGGCTGAACTAAGGAAACATGATCTCATTTTCAATGAATCAGAATAATTCTGAAAAGTAATCAAAGTTGCTGAATCTTTATAGGATTTGGAGTACAATATTTAGGAAATTGAGCATTAACAAGCACTAAATAAATTCAAGAGAACAACTTTTTTTTTATTCATAACTCTCTAATGACTTTCTACTCTAAACTAAGGAAAGCGAACTTTGCTTTTCAATATTACTAAATCATGGAATCATAGAATCACTCAGGTTGGAAAAGACCTCAAAGATCATCAAGTCCAACAGCAGCCTAACCATAGTGCCCTAACTCTAACAACCCTCTGCTAAATCGTATCTCTGCGCACCACATGCAAATGACTCTTAAACACATCCAGGGATGGTGACTCAACCACCTCCCTGAGGAGCCTCTTCCAGTGTTTAACTACCCTTTCTGCAGAGAAGTATTCTGTAACGTCCGACCTAAACTTACCTTGGCACAACTTGAGGCCATTTCCCCTTGTCCTGTCACCAGTGAGAAGTGACATGCCCCACTCTCACTGTAAGCTCCTTTCAGATACTGGAAAAGAGCAATAAGGCTTCCCCTCAGCCTCCTTTTCCTCAGACTAAACAGCACCAGCTCCCTCATCCTCTCCTCATAAGGGCTGATTTTCCAGGCCCTTCACTAGCCTCGTTGCCCTTCTCTGGACCTGCTCCAGTACCTCCATATCCTTTTTGTACTGAGGTGCGCAAAACTGAACACAGTACTCGAGGTGAGGCCTCACCAATGCCGAGTACAGGGGCAGGATGACTTCCCCAGTCCTGCTCACCACACCATTCCTGATACAAGCCAGGATGCCATTGGCCTTCCTGGCCACCTGGGCACACTGCTTGATCATATTCAGGTGACTGTCCATCAGCACACCAAGGTCCCTTTCCATCAGGCAGCTTATCAGCCACTCTTCCCCAAGCCTGTAGGGTTGCCTGGGGTTATTATTTATATTAAATTACCAATATGAAAATATCCTAATTATATCAGATGTTATATGAGAAAGGAAAAAAGAGAATTAGGATTACTTCTCAGACACCAAGTCTGTTAGCAGAAACACAAAGATTCAGGGTGTACTTTCAAATGGCTAAGGCTGCAGCTCGCAGGGACAGAAGGCTGACTGATAAATGTAGCTTTTTTTGTAGAATCACTGACTGGGTGAACTTGGAGGAAAGGGCTTCTGGAAGTCCTGTAGTCCAGCCTACTACTGAAGCAGGATTATTTCTAGTATCAGTTGCCCAGGACCATTTCCAGATGGCTTTTGCATATCTGCAAGGAAGGAGCAGCCTCTCTGGACAGTATGTGCCAGTGCTTGATCACGTGCACAATGAAAAGTGATTTCTGGTGTTCAAAGGGAACCTCCTGTGTTTCACTTTGTGTGCATTACTAATTCTCCTGTTGCCAGGCACCACTGAAAAGAGCTTAGCACTTGTTGTCTTTGCACCTTCTCTTCGTGTGTTTGTACACATTGGTGGTATTTCCCCTGAGCTTTCTCTTCACTAAGCAGTCCCAGTTTTTTTGGCCTTTCCTCATGTGACGCTTTCTGCACTGATTGCTTTCATGGCCAATTGTTGGACTCTTTCCAGTGTGTCCATGTCACTCTTGTAATGGACTTCTCAGTATTGGACAGAGCACTGCAGATGTGGACTGACTAGTGGTTTACCAGAGGGAAAAGGCCATCTCCCTTGACCTGCTGATAAAACTTTACCTTGTGCAGCTACCATTTACCAACTTACCTCAAGGGCACATTTCTGGCTTGTGGCCAAACAGCTACAGTGCTGTTAACTATCTGGTTGGCTTCCAGGTACATGAGGTTGTGCCTCATGAGGTGCAGGACTGTGCATTTCAGAGAATCACAGAATTGTAGGGGTTGGAAGGAACCTCTGGGAATCCATCAATTCTTACCTCCCCTGTTAATGCAGTTTCTCACAGAAGGTTGCACTGGAAAACATACAGATGGGTATTGAGTGTCAGTAGAGAAGGAGACTCCACAACCTCTTTGGACAGCCTGTTCCAGCACTCTCAGTCTTACAGAAGACAAGTTCTTTGTGTTTATATGGAACTTCCTGTGTTCCAGTTTGTGCCTACTGTCCCTTGTCCTGTCACCGTACACCACTGAAAGGAGCCTGGCACCATCCATTGGACTACTTTGAGATACTTACAAACTGTGATGAGATCCCTTCTCAGCCTTCAAGTCTGAACAGTGCCAGGTCTCTCAGTCTTTCCTTGTACAGGAGATGCTCCAGGCTCCTAATCAACTTTGTAGACCTTTGTTAGACCCTCTCTAGAACTCCTCCGTTTCTGTTTTTTCTGAACTGGAGAGCCCAAAACTGGACACAGTACTCCACAAGTGGCCTCACCAAGGCAGAGTAGACAAGGGAGGGTTGGCCTCCCTTGTCCTGCTGGTCATGCTCTTTTTAACGCACCCCAGGATGTCATCGGCCTTCTTCTTGGCCACAAGGGCACACTGCTGGCTCATGGCCAACCTCTTGTTCACCAGGACACCAACATCCTTCTCCACAGAGCTCTTTTCAGAAGCCCCTAACCTGGACCAATGTGTGAGGTGATTCCATCCCAGGTGTAGGACTCTACACTAGCCCTTGCTGAACTTTGTAAGGCTCCTCTCTGGCCAGCTCTCTTATCTATCCAGGTCTTGCTCAATATCAGCACAGCCTTCTGGTGTGTCAGCCACTCTTCCCAACTTTGCATCATTGGTGAACTTGTTAAGGATGGTCTCTATCCTTTCATCCAAGTCACTGATAAAGGTGCTGAACAAGACCTGGCCCAGTACTGCCCCCTGGGAAACAATAATTATAGTCACTCCAATGAGACTCTGCACCACTGATCATAACCCTCCGAGTTTTGCAGTCAGTCCATTCTAAATCCACCTTACTATCTTCTCATCTATCACATGCTTCCTTTGCTTCATTACAAGAATTTTGTGGGTGACAGTGTCAAAAGCCTTGCTGATGTCAAGGTAGACAACATCCACTGCTCTCCCTCATTACCGCTCGTGTCAGAACATCATAGAAGGCCACCAGTTTGGTCGACGTACTCCTTGTGGAGCAAGTTTTCTGTCAGGCCTTTTCTCTAACTTGTCCAGGTTCTTCTGCATGGCAGCAGAGCCTCCAACCTTCAGTTCCTAGTTTTGCCATCAACATCATAGTAAGGGTAAGCTCTGTCCTTTCATCCAGATTATTAATGATTCATAGAATCATTTGAGTTGGAAGGGACCCTTTAAGATCAAATAATTCAACTCACCTGCAGAAAACAGGGACTTGTACAGTTAGATTAGGTTGCTCAGAGCCCTGTCCAGCAAGACCTTGACTGTCTTGAGCGATAGGACATCTGCCTCCTCTCTGGGCAACCTGTCCCTGTTCCTCACCACTCTTATTGTAAAAGTCTTTTTCCTTGTATTTGTTCTAAATCTCAGTTGGCTTTCTGGGCTATGAGGGCATATTGTTGACTCATGTCCATCTTGCCATCCACCAGTAGGCCAAGTCATTTTCTGTGATGCTGTGCTCTATCCTTTCATCCCCAAGCTTGTATTGGTAGTGGGGGTGCCATGACCTGCTGCAAGACCTTGCACTTTGTTTGTTGAACCTCATGAGGTTCTTCTGGGCTCACTTCTGGAGCTTGTCTAGGTCCTTCTGGATAGCATCCCATCCCTTGGGCATGTTGACTGCACCCACTGCTTGGTGTTGTTCACAAATTTGCTGAGGGTGCACTTGATTCCACCACCAGTGTCTTTGATGAGGATACTAAAGAGCATTGATCCTAGTACTGAATCAGACTAAACTTGTCACTGATCTCCATCTGGATCTTGAGCTATTGACCGCCACTCTCTGGGAATGATCTTGCGACCAGTTCCTTGTACATCAAAAATTCCACCAATCAAATCCGTATCTTTCAAATTTGGAGAGAAGGATGCTGTGCAAAACTGTGTCAGATTCCTTCCATAAGTCTAGATGAATTTCCTCCTACCTCTGATTGCTTTTACTAAGGGACTTTCTTGTTTTAAAAGAGGCGTACATTGTGTAGGTAGTAGAATAAATTTAGTTTCAAGAGCTTTCCTTCTTTTGATTTGTTCATGATAAAGCTTATGCACCTGCTATCTGACTAGAAACACTCGTTAAATGTTAATCATTAATAAAATTTTGTATTGTTTTGTTTTTCTATTATTATCTAGAAATTATCTAGGTTATCATGGCTGTAGATGTAATTTTAATGTTTCTAGTGCATAATATATTTATTCTTATATTCATATAAATATGCATATCATATTTATTAAACAGCAATGCGTGGCTATTCCTGTGTTTCTACCATATCCTTACCTGAAAGGAAATACCTGCAGAAGAAGCTTGTGGGAGTGTGTGTGCTTTAATGTGCTTTTAAGGAGGACTTCTTGCTGTGACAGCATTTGAACCTGTAGCATATGACTCCATGAGATTGCTGTCTGAATTTGCAGATCAACTTTGCAAACTAAAATTGAAATTGGTCAGAAATCTGAAATTGTTTGTGTGCCATGCACTTGTGATCTATAAGTGGAAAGAGGCGTGAAATGTAACTAGTACCAAGGAAGAGATACAACTAGAGGAGGGAGAGCTTGACAGCACAATGGGAAGAATTAAGTGGTGTAGAGGATGGAAGCTACTATTTTGGTGATTGTGGCAGCTGAAACGTGTCACAGTAAAATGATTTCATGTAATTTCCGATAGCGTATCATTGATGAAATTTGATGTCATTGTGAAATTTGAAATCATTGTGAAATTCATCATTGTGAAATTTGATGTCAGATGCTGGTGCTGTACATAAAAACTATAAACGGTGGTAGCATTCTGACCTTGCCTCATCGAATTGCTGAGGTGCTACTGGACTGTTTTCTGAATTTGTGGATTGTTCTTGGTGTTTTGGAGCCAGCAGGCTTAGAGAGCAAAGTAATGAAAATCATTCTCAATTATTTTGTCTTTCTGGATTTGTTCCTTGTTCATCTAAGGAGAAAAGATATTATTTTTGTAATTAACATGCAAATAAATTGCTTATGGAAGTGTCAGTTTTGACAGTAATAACGCTAGAAATTCTATTCTGTGAAGTATAGATAGCAACAATTAAAGCTTACATGTTGCAGTCTACCAATCTGTTACCTCTGGAAAGGTAAGACTGTCCAGTCATCATTTTACTAGGAATTTGAGTGGCCACTTGTCAGCTGATTGTACAAATCCATGCGGACTATGGGGTAAAAAAAAAAACCAACAAATAAATGATGATTCTTGTAGATTTACGTTTGTGTAAGCTGGTGTTTCTGACAGAAACAGCAACAAAACCCTAGAAAGACAACATGAGATATTTGTTCTTCTGTATTCTGCTTAGGGTCTTTCCTGACATGCCTAGGAGCCCAGTTAAAATGACTGTAAATAGTAGATAATATTCCTCATGCAGTAGATGAGATACTTATAGTTATTTACCAATGAAAGTTTATTTAACTTTCTTCGTACTGACATAATTCAACTGGTTGAAGATGTTCATTTTTCATGGCTTTTTCTTTTTCCCTCTTCTTCGTTTCTCATTTAAAATAAGTTGAGATTTTGAAAGAATACCTTAATGTAACATAAACTATTAGTTGAGAGGACAAGGTGGGAACTGAAATTCAGTATTTGCCATTCATGAAAATGATAGATTAAATTTTCTTCATTTGTTTATCCTAGGTGATGAAATTATAGATGAACAAAAGTAGCAATAAACATTTTTTTTTTGTCTTTATAACACTTCTAATTAATCAGATTTCAATTTTGATCTGATGGAATTCAAGCTAATCTTTTTGTCCTAGACCTTGTAATGTTTCAACACCTTATCAACTGATTATACTCCAGAGTGGTTAAAATAGTACTAGCTTGCCTCATTATGTCTACTTGAAGATCTTCAGCTTGTTGTGCCAATCTATATTAAAGCCTCCTTAAGGGGTCCAATTGAAAGAAGCATCATTCTGCCTTCAAGCATTAATTAACACTAATAATTTTTTTCTTAAATTTTGTATCTTCACTTGATTACTTTTCTTTGCAATAAAATGCTGCTATTATAAGACAAACATATACGTTTGTTATTGCCATCCTAATGTTTTATTTCTAGTTGCATATAGCATTGCTTATTCTTGTGTAATGAGGGACAGGAGAATAATTTCAGTAATAGGGAGTTCAGCTGATTGTGTCAGCGGTAATGAGATTATGTGGAGTGTATAAACTTTGCAAGAAAGTTTCTCCAGTGAACGAGACCTATAAATACTGCAGTCAAACATGTACTTCGTGTATTATGTTTGCTTTGGTGAAACAATTTTTTTACGTTATAAGGTTAGTATACTTTAGAGAAGGTGAAGCTGAATTTTATTTCCCCTTGGGGGACATTGTTGATGAAGATTCTTTTCATGTATCAAGCTTTTTATTTGAAATACAGGGAGATTTCCTCAAGTTCAAGACAATAGTAGAAAGAAGCATGATGAGTTTAGGTACTGCAAATATGAATCTGCTGATGACCCTTAAGAAGGAGCTTTTAGAGGAGTTGGTCATAGCAACGGCTGTTCTTAATTTCTTGCACCTGATCTGGCAACGTTGCTGTATATGAGTGTAATGAAATACTGCTGTGTTAGGACTAGACGCAGTTGGGTGTCCTTTTCTGCAGATCGCACAGTCATATGCAGTTCCAGAGACAGAGACTTGAATTGACCTTCTGCAGGCCTTGCAGGTGTAGGAAAAGAAGAACTAGTTTTCTCAAGATCCTGTTTTGCGATGAAAAGAAGAGAAAAGCTCAGCTTAGTACATTATTCTTTTTGATTTGAAATTAGTGGGATGAAAGAAAGAGGAGGGGTTTTCTACTGCCTGACCTGGAGGGCTGGACTGCTGCTTTGCATCATTTAAAACACAGCTGCTATGTAGAGAAGGTGGAGTAGAGAAAGAATCAATAGATTGGGCTGTGCTGTTTTACTGTACAGTGTTAGAGATCCTATAGAAAATCTAATCTGACCTGGTGTTGAGACCCACCAGACAAAAGAGGTAAGGGTTAAGGTGATGTTAGAGGTGATATGGCAAGATTGTCATGTAGAATGCTTTGTCATCATTGTAGTTACCTGAAGAGCTGCCCTTAGAGGAAAACAGGCAGGTTTTCAGCATTGCTGCTTGATTTCTGAATTAAAAGTGTTTTCTCATGAAAAGGTTCCTCTAAGTGGAAGGAACTTGTGACTCTTGTGTCAGAGACAGCTAATCTGTTTATGGTAACTGCCAGAAGCAGTATTTGGTTTACACTGTCAGTACTAAAACACAGGTGCTGGCAACACTTGTGTTACAGATGAGCAGGAGAGGGTAGAGAGTAAAGGTATGGGCTGAAGAGAGTAGCATAACTTTGTTTCTTATGAGTGAGCAAAAGTAAGCTCGATAGCTGATAGGAGGAGCCCAGTTGGAAAGTAGTGGTACACGTAATGTTTTGTACTGTCATATATTACTGGCAATAAATAGTTATTTTGCTGCTAGTGAAAGTGAGGTGCTGGAGTTGCAAGGCTACATGATGTCACTGCATGAAGTCCTGCTGTATTTCCAGCATGTGTTGAAATACTGAGAAATTCTGTTGGATAGTACAGTTAAGAAAGCAAACTATGCTTAGGACACCAAATTAATCATATCAGACAAGCCTCAAGAGGGCAGTGGGGAACACAGTTTTTATAATGGATTATATTCTATGAACCTTCCTTTATCTGTGGGTCAGGTGAGAATTCAGGTGCAAGACCAACTACTGACAGAGGAGCTGCAAAATGATGTAATCTACTCATATTTCTGATCCGCTTCTCTGTAAAACCATTTTACCTGAAATGAAAGTGCTGTAAAAGATCTTCCTTTTTTCTTCCAACTGCAAAAAAAATCTGCCTTGTTTCTCCAGCTTGCAAAGGGTAGGTAAAACATTTGAACAGATGACAGAAGAGATTTCTTTCTTGTATACATCTTTAATTTACTGTGTTTTAATTCACATCTATTGTTGGTAGAAACAGCAGTTCAAAAATTCTTATTAATGATGGAATTGGGTTTGCTGATGTCTTCTGGCAGCTTCATACTTCTTTTATTAGGTAAATCCTTAGAATTGTTTAATTTTTGAGAGTCTTAGGAAGCACAGAACAGTATAAAAACAAATGTTTGATGGTAGGGAAATTAAGCAGTCTCCTGCACTTCAGTTCTCCTCTCCTTGCTGTTTTTTTTTTTTTTTTTCCTTTAAGCTTGTTACAGCTTAAGGGCAAATTTGAAAAATAGGAATTAATAATGAGATATGTATAATACTGTTGCACGAGTTACATTTTAATCCACTATACATGTCAGTTGTGTTTTTTCTTCCCCTTTTTTTTCCTGGCCTTGTCAGGAGTCAAGTTCTAAGTTGAACAGGTATCTGAATACAGTCATTTAACATGTATACAGTACATACAATACCCTTTGTTAAGGGTATTGTAAAACCAATTAGCGTTGTCAGCAGTTTAGTTTTGGAGTTATATGGAGTAAAAAATAGTTGCATTTTGTATCATAAATGACTAGTGTCAATTTCGACTATGAAAGAACAGCATACAGATTGCAAAATACCATGTATGCCATCTATAACAAACAGCATGAATTATTTGCATAGCGCTTCTGTTTGTCCTACATCACAAAATAAAGACTGGATTTCTTTTGTTTGATTCTGATTTTTTCTTTAATTAGTTTTCTTTTTGTGGGAAGACTATTATCTAAATGTGCTTGGGAATATTATATGTTAAATGTTCTTCTGAGTGTTCAATTTTAGAAAAACAAGGAATAATGAAGTTGAAAAATATAAAGAAAAGATGGAGAACATGAGAAGGAAAGCTGTGAAAATTGCTGGTGCATTTAATTCTTACTAGGGAAAAAACAAAGTTGGAAGGGAAGAGAGAAATTTGGGAGCATAAGTTGACCTCAGGTAGTTGATGTGGAAAAAGAGGTGTTGAAAGTGAGGAGAATATACATGTAGATGTTGAAGTAGAGATTTTGAAGAAAAGCATTTTAAAAGAGAGAATATTTTCACTTTTATTTAATGAGTAATAGGATAATGTACATAGTAAATTAATTCCACTTAAAATGTCAGTTTCATTAAAAGTTGCTGTATTGGAATAAATACTCCAGTTTCTTATTAGTTCGAGTTATCTTATTTGTGTTCAATTTTATCTTCTGTGGGGTAAATTATACTGCTGCACACTTCTTTACTAGTGGAAATTGAATGTGTGTCCTTTTATTACAGTCATATATGGGGACTTAAATCGAAATGTAGAGATTTCAGGTTTTTCATTAAAAGCTTCATCACCCTTTTGTAGAAATCAGCTGCCTTGTATTTCTGTATTTTTATTTCTGTATCTTTAGCAGCAGTAATGAAGGATATATGTGTTTGTTTTTTGGTAGAATAATTTTTAGAGATATCTTGATAAACTATCAATAGATATCTGAGTTAACTTGTTGACATGAAATACACCCTGCTTTTATCTACCTAGGCATACGAATTCAATGATACAGTCTGATCCAGTTTTGTATTGTATTATCGTGGGTATCTTCCTTCTCTTAAAACCATCAGTTCCCCCTCTTATGCAGGGATACAACAGTGGTACTGCTGTTGTTTCATAGTCCTTTCTGTGTGCAGAATGTAATGTTTAAATATCTTTCATTGAAGACTGGAAGTTCAGTGATGGTGTCTATGACAACACAAAGTCAAATAGCATATACAATGACGAAGAGTTATAGACTTTTTTTTTTTGGAACAAAATGCCAACATTACAGTTATATCTTTATTGTTGTTTCCACTGTCTTGTGTGAGGTACTATACTGTCTAAATTCCCTCTAGATAAAAATAAAGTTTAGTTAAAAGTGTGTATCTTTTTGTGCATTTATTCACAATTAACTCTGAAAATTGTAGCAATCTTTAAAAGACTCTGACGTTTCCTTTCAGAGTCAGAACTAGGATGACTATTTCCCATTGCTTTAATCTATTTCTTAGATTGTAATTTTGCTTCTTTTGCTGCTTGATATAAAAGTATTTGAATAAAAGTATTTATTTCCAGTAAATAATTGAGTGGTGCAGGGGAAAATGTCTTTATTTTGTTGTAGCTAAAGAGGTGCCACGGGAAAGGGTAAAAGTGAATTCTAGAATGACGTTTCCAAAATACTGGATCTATTCTAGCAGATCACAGAGTTGTTGTTTTTTCCTTTGTACATACTATTGCCTGGAGCATTCTGGGCATTGACAGTGTGGAAGTGATACTCTTTGGTTCTTCTCAGCTGAGTGTAACAGCAGATCCCTTTGGTTTTCCTTAGAGTGAATTCACATCTTTCTTGTATTTTCAAGCTTGTCTGTGGGGAAACCTTTGGAAGTGTCTTATTTATGCTCAGAAGTTCTTGTGCTTTAGGATGTCAACAGCCTATTGAACTTCGCTCTTGTCCTGTTGCATTAAAACAGGCATGACTGCAGTCAATGCAAAATTTGAGATTGTTCTTCTGTAGCATTAACCTGTATTTTGTGCTATCTAGACATAAACAATGGATGCTGCAAAACTTGGTGAATTCTTGATGTGCATTTTTACGTGGCAAAGTCTGTCAGAATACCATCATGCGAGTGGTTGCCCCGTGTGTTTGATCATGTATATATTGCTTTTCTGGTTCACTTGTTTCACTGGCCTACCAGGGTGGGATAGTCTTTTAGGAATGCTGCCTGGATTCTCTGCTGTAAGAAATCAATCTTTACTCGGTTCCTTTTACTGTACACATAATCCATTGTTAGAGGAAGCAAAGTGTAAGAACAGCTGTGTAGGCAAAGGCAGATGATAAGTTACGTAATTGTCTGTCTTAGAAATTTATGATTTCTTTATGATTCTTTATGATTCTTGTTGCTACCCAATCATGGCTCATGAGTAGTACTCCTGTTTGTTGTTTTCTTTTCTTACTTTATAAGTGTATGGAAAGAGTAGATAGGAAAGTAAAAGCACAATTCGTTTGGAAGAAAAGATTAGAGCATACAGAATGGTACCCAGGAAATGCCTCAAAACGTAACAGGATTTTTTCCATGCAGGTATAGTTTAACCTAATAATGCTTCAATGCTGCACAGTAGGTGACTTTGTAGAAAACCCAGGTGAGTTTGCTGCTTAGTGTTCGATATGGTGTAGTTGCCATTTGGTTGATTTAAAGTCTTACGTGGGTCAATTGTGGGGATAAGTAATTAGTGTGCAAGTCTGATTCAAGATTATCTGTCTGATTATGCTGCAAAGTAAGTAGCTTATTTGAGTTTAAAATTCCATGTGTTGAACAAACACTTGAAATAACTATTTTCACTTCTGTTGTATTTTCATGCCTTTGTTATTATCCGCACTGCTGGAAAGCATTTCATTACAAACTGGACCCAAAGATCTTTCTGATTTTGCTTTTTGAATGTATGTTACATATTACACATATGTTTATAGGTTAAGTATATGCATACACATGCGTAACAAATGCTTAACATATGCTTTATATACATGCATAATTTCAACACAGTTTAGCTTGTGTACACTAGAAGAGCTGGAGCTAAACTTCATTGTGGGTGTATATTTGTGAATCTTGAACTCTATTAAACAGATGTTTTCAGGTAGATAGAATTTCTAAAATGTTCTTTCAGTGTATACTTGTCCTGTTAAATGTGAAACAAGCAATAATGAGGTAGAAGGAAGACTCAAAGGAGCCACTTACATGAATTCTGTTAGAACTAGGGGATTGGGAGGGAAGCAAACAAAGTAACTAATGCTTTCCATGGTAATACAGATTCATACTTTAAAAAAAAATGTGACTTAATGATTATTTGCCAGCAACAATTTGTTCCTGTAACTGTAATAATGTCTGAACAAATGTTTTGCTTTTTGAAGTTAAGTCTGATGTCTGGTAGGTTCAGAATATACAAGAAAGGAGTCTTTGATTAAGCTTACATTTCTTAATTTCTCAGTCTCTTCTTTAATGTCTGCTTAATGTGTGCTGTCAGTCTTGCAGTAAATCCATCCTACCTTTTAAGGACAAAAATACAAGTATTCTTATCAGGGAGACAGGAATTTAAAAAGTTATATTAAATAAAAAAGAAAACAGAAAAAACAGAAACCCGGACTGGCTGAGTTTGTTATACATGGTTACGCAAAACTATTTCTAAATAGATTAGGAAAATGCACAAGCTGATTTTTAGCACATCACCTATATTCTTTTATGTTTCTGCATTATACATCCATGAAGTTTGGTTATACATATATACACGCATATATATAAATCAAATCTGAAATATTTTGCATGTTCCTCTAATATTGTCAGTAGTACTTCAACAATTTCATTATTTGAATATTGTGAAATTAGAGTAGCATTTGCACTGAATTAGTGGATAAAAGGTAGCGTCTTGTATAGCAAATTGTATAAATTTGTTATAAATAAGTAAGGTTTAAAATTGTGTTACGTTTCTGAAGAAAGTTTCTTACACATTTCTGAGTTCTGGCTTATCTTTATTTCGGAAGAAAAGGAAGAATGATTATGAATCTCTAATTTTAGGAAAACATCATTCTTTTTATTCTAAATGCCAATGCTGTAGAATGGGTCTCTGCAGGGGAGTTAGTTATATTATAAAAATAAACAACTATGCTAGGGGCTCGAGGTTTAATTATCAAGTAAACACTGTTTTAAATAGAAACTAGTTCAGTATACTCACATTTGAGTGTTAACATGACAGAACTGTTTGTAGAAAGGTGTATTAATGAAATCCTCTGAGTATTTTTTGTCTGGTTGGTTGGTCAGTTTGAATTAATGATATGTGAGGAAAATTTCCAGTATGTGAGAATGAGGCTTCTGTATTTTCTTTCACTTCTTTTGATTTTGCTTTAAATTTTCCATTCTCTTTAATTCAAGTTCATCGTTTTCCAGCTTTTATGGAGTTTCTGTTAGAAAGTGTCATTTTGTATAATCTTTGAATTCTACCATGGCTTCTATTTTTTTTTTCTTTCGTTTTTGACTTTTTGATTTTGCTATGGAAAAATAAAATATCCTCATGCCCCCCTACACTATTCACTAGACATTATCTGTTCCTGGGTTGTTTTCAGTATTTGCTACATAATTTTTTTTTAATTATTATTATTTTTTTTTATTATTTTTTTGTCTTAACATGTTTTTCTTTTTTTTTTTCGTGTCTGACATTGTATGAAGCAGAATTAACCATTTGGAATTTGCAAATGTTATGAAGATATACTTCCTTATGTTGACCTTTTCTTAATGTTTCTGAACGTATTTCATTTAGATAGTATATTAAAGGCAAAGCAGTTGTATTTTTACCCTGACACAAAAGCTTCTTCCACAGTTACAGCATTACTACTATGAAAATGATGTATATAAATGCTGTTTTGATTCGTGCAAGGGGCACAACAGTATGTAGAATTAAAACATACTCCTGAGGAAAAATGTGGAGTGCTGCTATATATATATTGAAAACTGGAGATGTTTTAATGCAAATGGCTTAAAAATAGAATGCAAGAACCTAACACAGAAAGTTGAAACTGTTTTTTCTAATGGCATTGAGATTTTGCTATGTAGAGTACACAAAGTAGTTGCCTTTGTTCAACAGACTTGTCTTGCTTACTTGAGCTGCAAATTCAGTTAGACGTAATTCCTTTCATACTGTGATATAATCTTTCTGGCTTCCTCACTTAGTAATTTTTTCTCTTTATGAATTTTGGAGAATTTTCGTCTCTATGTTGTGGCTAGATTTTTGGTGCTTTGAAAGTGCAAGTCAAAAAGTATTTTTAAGGTAATCCTCAACCACAAATATAATCTGTACAAATTACTATCTTTGTCTAAGTTTGACTGGATGACTTCTGTTCATTTCTGCACTTATCGGATTTTTTGTTCAGTGGCAGCAAATATTTGGTTCCCTATTACTGTGTTTTATGGTGGTGCAGTTTTGAGTATGGTTGAAGTAGTACTGAAATGAAAAGAATGCTATAAAATTACATATGGTAGATCTTTACGTAACATAGGTCTAAAATGGTTTCAGTACATGCATGTTCCTTTTATAATTGTGTCTCATCTAGCAGATTTTTTTTTCTTAATAGAGACTCTCAGGACAGCAGCAAGAGATAAATAACATAATTCAGAGAAAAATTGCTGTGGATGAAGAAAACGCCTGTTTGAAGAATGAATTCAGTAATTTGAAGCAGAAATTTAAAGATAAAAGCCAAGAACTTAAGGTATATTGACTTGTACATAGTTTTATAAGACTGTAGCTTTGAAGTAGTTCTTTAAGCAGTGTCAGCCTTTGTGGCACAGAAAGTGACAAGCTTGGAGAAAAAATTGCCTTAGGCCTTGCTATACCTTACCATTTGCTCAGATACGAACTCTGAGGAAGATGCTTTAAAGCCAAGAATCCAAGCTTTATAACTTTCAGATAAATAGTTAATGATGGAAATGGAGCAAAGAAAGTAGGAGTGTGAAGATGTGGCTTCTTGTAATTAGATTCTGATGGGACTGGCATTATTAATTGATAAAGCCGAGGTCTGGGAGGATATGTCTGTGTGGGTCTCAAAAATAGCTGGGGACAGCATCAAAGGCAGCTTGATCAATTAATGGGCTCTTTGCAAATGTGTACTCATCAAAGCTGTCATCCAGCTAAAAAATATGACCCTTCCACCTGCATGAAAGAGGCCAATAAAAGTACACAGGTGACCTTGGCCATCAAATATAGAAGAAGCTGCTGTGAGGGTAAAACTGCACAGTTTATATTTGCTGATTAGTTCTCACTTTTTTTGTTTATCGGCCCTTGTGGTACTGTTCTACAGGACACTGAGGAGTGTGCACAGAAGAAGGAAGAGCAAAACAGACTGGTTATAAAAAACCTAGAGGAGGAAAATAAGGGATTAAATGCTTGCTGTGCTGACCTGCTAAATGACCTGGAGAAACTGAGGAAGCAGGAGGTACAGTGGAAAGCAGAAAAATCTGGTAGTGATGCCAGAATAAAGGTATGAAGTGGAATGGATTCATGGATGTTATTTCAGAAATAACTTCTCCAGACATTTGCACTACAAGTTATTTTCTTTAAATAACAAGTTATATATTCAAATCTACCAGTGGGGACTTGCATTCATTTACATTCCTTCACTTAAGACCCACAGCTTTTTAAAAATTGATGTTGCAAAGCAGGAATCTGACTTCAAATAGTCATCTTAAAATGTAATCATTAAAAAATAAAAGATACTGTATTTTAAGATAAAATATATATGAAATAATAAAAGCTTAAAAGTATTATCCATTCATGATTTTTTTTTTTTCTCTGTATATTATTTACTTGCCTATAATTTGGTTGCAGTAGACTTGATATTTGTTTTGGAAGAAGACATTAAAACTTTAACTGCAGTTTTGAATAAATTGTGTTCTAAACTCCAGAGAGCTCCCCTCTGTGGAGGCCTTATTATAGAATATACTACCCTAAAAAGTTATTTCCATTGTTTACGATAAAAAGAAAAAGGAAATAATTGGATACATTATACAGAATATTGTATCTTTTATTTAAATGTTATTTTGTCCTTTTAGGAGAAAATTAGTAGTTTTCATTTAATTTCTTATTTAAAAAAAAAAAAAAAAGTTGCAAACGTGGTATCAGAGTTTTTGGTATTGACTTGCATGCGTGTCAGTGTATCCGCTTATTAAAATGGCTAATGAATTCTTACAGCGCTGTTTTCTTTTATGCTATCAATGTACATCACCTTCCAGTATATTAAATATAGCAACTATATAATCAGCATGTTGCCCAGAAACATCTCCTCAACTTCACCCCCTCTAGCTTCCCCAGCAATATAATTGTTTTGGTGACACTTCTGATTCTTTTACTGTTTCTTTGTTCAGAGTTTCATTTAGATCTTTTAACATAAGAAGTTAAGTTCTTGCAAATCATAGCCCTTGGAGTGGCTGTGATGAAAAGATTACGTGATTTTCAGAACAGTGATTGGCTTGCTGGAAGTTTGAGTGAAATGATTTAATGACTTAGAAGTGTTTTAACATATTTCAAATTGTTTAAGGTATTGCTTGTAATACCTCGTAAATTATTGACAATTATTGTTACCGACACCTTCATTAAAACTATGAAAATTCCTAATCTGTCTATTCTTGGGCTTGCTTAAAAGAGAAAGGTGCATCACAGCCATATGATTTCAGGGAGTGGAATAAATAGTGTTGATGTTTTGTATTGGGGTGACAATGAAGTCAAGATAGTGTGTCAGAAGAAACTTTGTGAGAAAGGTGCTTCCTGAGCCAACCAGGGGTGACATGCAGCTGTATCTCTGTTCAAAATCAAGGAAGAGCTAATTGGGGAACTAATAATCAGTGGAAGCCCTGGTAGTAGTAGACATTAAATTGTGAATCTGAAAAGCCTGAGAAGATGAAGAGAGGACAATTGTACAGCACAGACCTAGAATTAAGAAGTGGACTTTTCAGCTTGGGAATAAGCAGAAATAGGTGGAAATCCCATGAGCACCTAAGAAGTCAGGAAAAGCTATCAAGACTTTAAAGACAGCCTCCACCAAGCCCAGGTGTCTTCCACTTTCATACTCAGGAAAGCAGGTGGCTGGAAAACAGGTGTCTGCATCAGGAAACCAGCTTGACTAAGCAGAACTCATCACCAAATGCCAGTGTATGGCAGGAAAATGAAAAACAGTGCGCAGGCATTGAGAGCTACACAGGATGAATTCAGAAACATTGTGTGGGTACATAGAGGAAGTGGTAGCCCTTCTACTGTTGAGGCTTGCAAGTGAGTACAGTTAATAGAAGTAATTTTTTGCACTACTGAAATGCTGAAGAAGGTAAATGTGGGCCTTTTCCTGACAGGAAGCATGGAATAGTGGCAGGAGGCCATAGATAGAGCTTACAGTAGAGACTGGGTTCCAGAAATGCCTATCAGCAGTGGACTAAGTGGGAGTTAGTAAAGAGAACTTGGCTTATACTTGATTTCCATGGGACCAGCCGAACTGCTTCCAAGGCTGCTGAGAGGGTTAACTGACGTCAAAAATTGTGGAGATTAGGGGAGGTCTCCAATAAAAAGCATTATCCAAGGATGAAGATGGGTCAGCCTCACTTCAGTTCCCAGTGGTACTACAGAGAAAGTCTTATTGGAATCAATTTCTGGGCACATAATTGAGAAGACAACTATAAGTAATCAGCGTGGATTTACCAGAACTAAGTCTGTCTTTTGGGATAAAGTGAATGCATCTGTGAACAAGAGGACAGCAATGAATGTGATAGAGCTTAACTTTAGAAATATATATATATATTTTTTTTGCATTGTCTTGCCATTTTCTTGTACAGTCTAAAACGTTACAGTTGGATGGATGAGTAACAAGATGTTTGAAAAAAACTTTTTGAATACTTCAGAGGGCTGTGGCTAATAGGTTATACTCTGGTGCCTGGTAATAGGTGGTATAATGCAGGATTAAAGTTGGACCTATCTTGTTTAATGTCTTTATCTCCTCCTCCAAGTCACTAATAGCAGGCACGCTTGTCAGGTTTGCAGATGATGCAAAATTGAGGTGAGCAGTTGATGTGCTGAAGGATATGGCTGCTCTGGAAACCTTTACGGAAATGTGCTACCTGTGTGTGTGCAAGGGTGTGTGCTCTTGAAGGAACAGAGCCATGTTAGACCTGTGCTTGGAGAGCTGCAGCCTTTGGAAAACCCACATAGAACCAGTTTGGGAAGGACAGCATCCTGTGGGAGGGACCCTGCATGGAGCAGGTGCAGCATAACCATGGGGGGAGCTTCAGAGTTAGAGGGTTAAGCACTGATTGCAGTCCTCATTCCCCTATGTTTCTCAGAAGGTGGGAAGTAGAAGAGGGTAGATGAGGAAAGTGGTTTCAGCTTGCTTTTAGATTTCACAGCTCTAGTCTGCTAGCAATTGGCAATAAATTACGTGAATCTCCCTTATCTCAAAGGCCAAGCTGGATGGGGCTTTGACCAACCTGTTCTAGAGGGAAGTGTCCCTGTCTACAGCATAGCGGTTGGAATTGGATCTTAAAGATCTCTTCCAATCCAAACCATTCCATAATGCTATGATTATGCTGTGTCTGTGGTATGTCTATGCTGTGTCCACTGTGGTAACTGAGAAGTGATCTCCTTGTCTTTATTTCAACCCATGAGTTGTGGGGTTTTTTTGGCTCATTTTCTTCCCTCCTCCTTCTGAGGAGGAGGAGTGAGAGAGTGGCCTAGTAGAGGTTAGCTGTCCATTTGTGTTAAACTACCATATGCTGTGATCTTGATGCCCCCACTTGCACCTTGTTTTTCCCATGTGAGGTTAGACAAGTGATATACACCTTTTGGTAGTGGACAGATTTAGGTGAAGTTGATTATCTCACAGGACTTTTGGAAGGATTGAAAATAGTATTAAAAATGCTATGTGCAAGAGGGAAATGTTATACGTGACATGCAGGAAGTAACAATATGTTGTCTCATAATTGCTTATCTGCATTTGATAAAGTATGCATTTGTAAAAGTCACACAATTGATTTTATAGTTCACCACCATTTTTACATATAGTCTTCCTGTAAATATTTGTTAGAAAATTTAAATCTAAATTTGAGTTTCTCTCTTTGTTCCTGACATTCCCTCTTTCTAACTCAATGCTCTCAGGAATCAATATTGGATGGCAGATTGGCTCTTAACAGGGTTGCTTACAAACAATAAAGAATAATAATTTCCCTATCCTCAGAGACTAAATACAACATTATCATGCTACACTATAGTGAACTGCAGATTATGTTCTAATGTAATATAACATATCCCTGTAATGCTTTAAAAAGATAATTTATGAGCAGATTCAGTAATGGAATTGTACTGTTCTTTTTCAAGTGACTGTAGAAATGTTTATAGATAAAAACTGTTTGAATTTTTAAATGCTGCCTACCCCAAAAGGATTACATGTCACTTTTGCGGACTAGATCTGGTTGTTTCCAGACTTATCACTAGAAACTGAACTGGGCGTCTGAAATTCAACTTGTAAAAGTGGAGAGGGAAAAAAAAAACAAACCTGCTATGTCTTGATTGTCCATTTAATTTAAATTTTATAAAAGTGCAGACTAGCAGATTTTAAGTGGTGGTGACCTAAAAGGCAGTAGAATTGCATAGTGTTTTGTTATTCTCTAGTTGACAAGGTACTTTTAAAAGTACCTGATGTCTGAAGGTTAAAGCTTTTAAAGACACAGTGAGAGTTGTTCTCTTTTAAACTGAAGCATGCTGAGAAACAGATATCTCTGTCAAGATGAGTCTGGAATTTTAGTTCGTCTAAATAATAAGTTTTGTTAAGATGGGAACATGAAAAAATGTTCTTACATCTGTCAATTCATAACAACAAAAGCACGAAAACAAAGGAACTGTGTTTAAAAGCAACTTCCTAGTTGTGTTTGAAGCTACAAGTAAAATGTTAGTGTTAACTCACCTTGAGTTCACAGCCTGTGCAAAACTGTGCTTCTTCATGCCTTATCTACATGTATTTCTTTTCATGTTTTAATTATTATTTTTTTTAATTCACCTTGACTTTGAATTTTTGGGGTTTGTTCTTCAGTATGAAATAAATGAAATGCTTATGTAATGTTTTGCCTTATTTTTCTGCTGTATATCTTCATTTTATTTTAGTTAGGGTCTCCACTTCTCATGGGTAGAAGCGAGTAAGAATGTTAACAGTAGACTGAATTTTCATGCTTCACTTTCAGTACTGTTGTGTAAAAGCATCATATCCTTTACTGCACTTTTATTTTTCTCAGAAACATGCATTTTCTTCCCCATAAAATATAACTGAGCTATTAGAAATTTTGACTAACTGTATTTTTAAAAGCATTTAATTTGGTATGTTTCATAGTATTTTAACATTTTGAATTCTAATCAGTCAAAATATACAATTCAAATTAATTTGAAAATCAATTTTAGGAGAATCCACATTTCAGTATGCCTGCTTACACAATGAAACTGCTTTCTCAAGTACTGCATCAACTAAAAGGCCATTAGTGAATTGAGCTAATTAAAGAAAATATTTAGGAATTGAACAGTATTTTTCTGTTTCATAGTATGGTGTTTTTAATTTCTACAGCTGTATAGCTTTATAAAATTGTGTTTCAGATAAATTCATTTTCTGCCTATTCTATGTATCTTATCCTGCAGTGGATGATGGGAACTTGTGAATTGGTGATATCAGATTTTTTCATTTAATATGCACCAAAACTTCTGCAACTTGTTAGCATGGTATAAATGATACACAGATAGCATTTATCCACAGATAATATGAGCTACTGTCACTTTTGTTAACTTTAAAATTTTAAGTTGCAATAATCATTTCGCATAAGCCATAACTTCCTACCAGTGTGATAAAAACAATACTCAGGAGAAGCCATAAGTTATCTGGCTTATTACATTGTAAGCCTTATCAGACCTTATCATGTGTTGATAGAATGAACTTTCTCCTATCATTCTTAATCTATTGTCTGAGTAAAGTAAATTTTGTTATCCAGCCTTTAAGACTGAATGGCGACTGATCAATGGAAGAAACCACTTGTAATAACCTGAGAGTTATCATGAAACAGAGTTTTTCTGTTTCATTTATTCATTGCTATTTCTCCAAATTAAGGTTACTGTTTTTAACAGGACGTAATGATTTAAAAATTCAAAGAATTTGATTGTAGTGCACTTCTGATACATCCAGATATGTAACATTTGTGCTATTTTAAATAAGGCAATTCATCATTCACTGGTTTTAAGTGAATAATTTCAGGGACCTACATTTCAGCATTTCAAAATATTTTTGTATTTGAGATGTCATTGGTGAAAGGGAAATATGAGCAATTCTTTATTTCTTTAATTAAGTCTATATTTAAGTGGAAGATTTGGAACACTGTCCTACTAGGAGATAATTATTTTAATTTATAGACAAATCCAAGAATACTTGCCATACTGAGAATAAGTAATTATGAGTAGTATAGTATTGAAGTAGGTCAAAAGGGATTGCCACGCTGGTCTAGATACTGATGTTCTGTATCTGTTTCCATTCTTGCCTCAAAACACCCTGGGAGAATCATAATATAGAATAGAATCACAGAATAATCATACAAAGCTTCTTAAAGTCTAAAGTGCTATTCTAAGCTCCTACACTTCCAGAGAACTCTAGTTAAGATCACTATATAGAGACGTGTAATTCTTGTTTGGGTGAGCAGACTTGCTCTGCACATTTCCCTGATACGTCTTCATGCTGTGCTAACTTCTACAGTTAGGCTTTCAGTAAAAGAGGAGTATGACTTTGTTTTCAGTGAGCAATTCCATTTTTTTTCCTTGTGTACCAAGGAAATTTCTTTTTCTGAAATAGAAGTGCAAAATCAGAGCATCTGACTGTGTCAAGGAGTCTCACCAAAATTTTATATCCAGGATTCTTAGTTCCTCTGTTAAGCACTGTACAATCTTTGGGGAATTTTAAACAATAAAAGCATAGCTGGTTTTGTAAGTAGTAACTTTTTTTCCTGTTTGATACCAATGCAAAAAGTACTGTTTAATCAGTAGTTAAATACTGTCGTATTGCTTTGCAAGGATTATATTCTACTATGTGCAACAAATGAATTAGGTGAACATTCTTAGAGTACCTGTCCACCTAAAATTTGACATGCATTTTTCCTGGATATCACATTTTCCATGTATGCACACATGCATATATGTGTACTTACATTTGCTTAGAACACAATAAATATTTATGTGTATGTATATGCACATACATATGCCTAGACACGTAGATAATATGCATAATTTTCAGTAGATTTCAACTCTTTTCTGTATATTACTTTTAATATTTTCTAAATGTTTTCTTTGCAGACATTGGAAACCAATTTAACAGATGCAAGAGAACAACTGAATGAGTTAAGCAGTAAATGCAGTAACTTGTCATCTCAGCTAGCTGCGAACCAGAAAGAACTCTCCCAAAAAGAATGTGATGTGAACAGGACTAAGTAAGTATTTCATGATTTGAAACTTAGCTTGAACTCTGAATCTTCTCAAACAGTGCATTTTCATAGCATTCTTTTCCATAAAATGTAAAATGTCTGAATGCCTAACAATAAATACGGATTCTTTATTACTAGCGTTGGGTTTGAGAATGACCAATCTCCACTATAAGTAACAAAATGTAAGTGACATAATCATTTAAATGGAGAGGGCAAATGCCCTAAACTTAAAAAAAAAAAAAAAAAAAAAAATTAAAAAAAAAAAAAAATCAAGCCTGTCTTTAACTTTTTAATTACAGTAAAATCTGATGGAGTCAGCAAGAATGTACGTAGGCCTGTGCTAAAAATTTGAAGTGAAATGATTTAAGCTTTATTGTAAGTCTTACACATCTTATTCTTACACTAAATTTAGAAGGTGTTACATTTTTTGAGATATGGAAAGGAATGGAAGGATGGAATGAATATATGAATTGACTAGACTACTGAAGCCCTCAAAATGATGTTAATTACAAAAGTCAAATTGGTAGCTTTAAGTGGATTGAGATGAAATTGTACATTCTTCTCTTCAGTATTCCCTCAAGCTGTACTTGAATTGCTGCAGTTGGGATGCAGCTCATATGTATGAACATTCTACTTTCTAAATGGAGATATGTTTACAGTAAGGAATCAGCATTAATCTTTCTGTAAACAACTATAAATATAACCTTTGATTCCTCTGAAGTACACGATCTTTCTAGTATTTTTTTAAGACTACTGGAAAAAGTGGTATCTAGTTATTTTCATATTGAAAAGACAGTCGTTGAGTTCTCACTTTTCAAACAAATAGAAATTAATAGAAAATTTTCCTGAAAAAAACTGCTGTCAGGTCTCCCTGGAGCCTTCTCTGGGCTGAACAGCTCCAGCTCTCTTAGCCTATCCTCGTAACAGAAGTGTTCCATACCTTGGATCATTTTTGTGGCCTTCCTCTGGACACATTCCTACAGGTCTGTGTCTCTGCTGTGCTGAGAACTCCACATCTGGATGCAGTGCTCCAGGTGAGGCCTCACCAGCACAGAGCTGAGAGACAGGACCACCTCCCTCAACCTGCTGGCCACTTTACTATTGATGCAGCCCAGGGTACGATTGGCTTTCTGGGCTGAGAGGACACATTGCTGGCCCATGTCCAGATTGCCATCCACCAGTACCCTCAGGCCTTTCTTGGCAGGGCTGCTCTCATTCATTTCATAAGTTTTTAATATCAATCTTTCCTAGAATTAGCTTTATGAAACTCCAATCAATATCATGGTTTTTTTTTTTGTTTTTTTTTTTGACAGCGTTTTATTTTTCCTGTAAGAATTCTTTGGTTTTGTATTTTGCAGTTAAATCTTTTTTTTATAATTTTTTTTTATTTTTAAATAAATTGTTTAGTCTCACCTTTCTTCTGTAGCTCAAAAGTCAGTAAGTTTTTTAGAAAAGTTTTTATCTAAGAAAAGGAAAGGTAGTTCAACTCCAACTCCTTTTTCTCTGTAAATGATCAGATTTCATGTCTGTTTCTGTGTAAAGAACTGTAGATTTTTCTTCAGTTCTAAAATGGTACTGTGGAAGTAATTAGCTAAATATTTACAGTGTTTGAAGCAAGATCTCCTTAGGTTACTGTAATCTTTCTTTAGTGTCTGAAATGAATTATTTCTCCTCCTCTTCTCCTTCGACTTTCAAAAAAAAAGCTGTTTTTCATAGCAGGCTTTTCCCTGTGACTTGAAGAGTTCATTTAGATTTCTGTTAATTTTTTATTTCCCATTTTATACATCTTGAGATTCTACTCTACAAAGGTGTTTTTGGTTTGTTTTTTTTTAAATAATCTCAGTAATATCAGTATTAAATAGATTTAAACGCTGTGTTTATCATGGTGTGTTTGTTGGGGAAAAGGCCTACATGTCTTCCAACTTCTGTGCTTAGCTAGAAGAATATTCTGTTTTCACTTAGTTTTGCTGATGGAGAATTTTTGCTTACATTTCCATTTACTTGGAGTGTACAGTATGTAACATTTTTACTATCTGTACTTACATTTCTGTGTGGATATCCAGCTTGTATGTGTTATGTACATCTAGTTATGTACACATCTATAAAGAATATGTTTTAGTTGTATGTGTGAGATACGTATGTGTACATCTGCACATATATTTGTAGTGCCTATCATGAGCTTAGTTACATCCAATTTGTAATTTTTAATTACTTGTTCTGTTCCATGCTCATGTAGGGGTATCATTTTAAGTAGCAATTGATATTCTTAACCTGCAGTAACAGGCTGGTGTCCCTTTTGTGGAGTGCTTAGTAGTTCATTGATTTGAGTAAGCATGTTAGTGGATATTTTGGTCAGAAATTCATTTAATCTTGTAACTATTTTTCTGATTATCATGATGTTGATTTTGTGTACTTCTAGAGAAGGCTTTCCAGGATAGTGTCCTGGGATAGTTGAGTTTGAGAATCTCTAATGATTGAGACTCCACAACCTTTCTGGGTAGCCTGTTCCAGTGTTTGGCCTCTGTTTACAAGATAAAAACATTCTTCTTAGATTTAATTTTGCTCTTTCTTTCTTTTCCCATCTCTGAGAAGAATCTGCATTTTTCTTTATACCCACCCATCATAGATTCATAAATACTGGTAATATCCCCCTGAGCCTTTTTTACCTTTGTACATCTGAATAGTTCTGTCTTTTCACAGCCTCTCCTTGTAGGATGAATGCTTCAATCTTTATTTCATCTTTGTGGCCTTTCTTTGTGCTTGCTTCTGTATTTCCTTGCTTGGGAGCCAAGTATGAATTTGGATCACCTTTCTAAGCCTGCTGGCAAAGCTTTTTTCAGTGCAACTCAGGATGCTCTTAGTCTTCTTGCACATTGCTGACTCGGGGTCGATTCGGTGTCCATCTGGATTCCCAGGAAATATTCTGACAAAGCTACCTTCCAGCTGGCTTGGCCCCAGCCTGTGTTTTGAGGTTGGGCTTATTCCTCCCCTCGGAGAGTACCTTGCACTTCCAGTTGTTAACCTCATGAGATACCTATTGGCTTATTTGTCCAGCCTAACACAGTTGCTCCAAAGGGCAGCACAACCATCTGGTTCAAGAACCAGATTCAGCTTAATGTCGTTTGCAACCTTGATGGGGTGTACTCAGTCCATTTTCCAGTCATTAATGAAGATGTTAAATTTTGTCCCAGTGTTGGCGCCTGAGATACTCCACTAGTGAACAGAACAGTTGGAATACAGTAGGTTGTCCTTGTGTGAATCCATCTTATTGCTCACCTGTCTAGTCTGTCACTCATCAGTCTATCTATCTATTTCACGTTACAGTATCAAGAAATTTACTAAATTAGTATAACCATCTTCCACTCATTCACTGAGCCAATCACCAGAGAAGTCTGTTGGGTCAGTTAAGCATAATTTCCCATCTGTAAATACTTGCTGACTACTCCCAGGGATCTTGTCATTATCTGCAGCAACGCTTCTGAGGAATTGAGGTAAGGCTGAGCACTCTAGTTTTCATGATCCTTCTTGAAGGTCAGAATTACATGCTTTCTTGCAGTCCTCAGGAGCCTCCCCCACTGACTTTTCAAAGATAAAATTGAGTTTCTCTGTGCACTAACACGGGCATCATATGGAGTTTGTCCCATTTGTTTAATACTCCCTGACCTGATCCTCCTCCACTGAAAATAAGTCTTCATTGCTCTATACCTTTTCGTGTCTCACAGACACTTGAGATTACTGGAGGCAAGCATTACCTTTAAAGACAGGGTAGAAGGAGATACTAAATTTTGGCCATTTCAGTATTCTTGGCTAGCAGAGCCCCTGCTGCTTTCAGCTGTGAATCGACTTTACCCTTACCTTCATTTTGCTGTTGATATACTGGCCAAAACCACTTGCTGACTTTTAAGGCCCTCACCATGTTCAGCTGCTGACATTTAGTCTTTCCTAATCCTGTACTTGCGCACTTGGACATTATTTTTAAGTTCCTCTTGGTCTCTTTTATATCTTGTGTCCCAATAAGTCCTTGTTCATCCCTGCAAGCCACCTGCCACCTTTGTTTGACTTCCAGCTTTTTGGAATGGAATATTGCTGAGCTTTGAGGAGATAATCCTTGAAAGCTGACCATGTTCCTGATCACTTCATCATTTCAGGACTCTTTATATTGGACTCTTCCAAGCAGGTCTCTGAAAAACTTCAAGTCTGCTTTCTTAAAATCAAGGGTTATGGGTCTAGCATTTTACCTTTCTTCCTTCTCCTGGGATCTTGAACTCCATCATCTCATGATTGCTTCAGACAAGGCTGACTGCCCTTCATATCCCTGACCAGATCTTCCTTTTAAATTCCATTAAAGTGGTTCCCCATATCAGCCTGTTAATTACCTATGGCAAGAAATTGATGCTTTCCATAAACCTCCTGGGTGGCTTGTGCTTTCCTGCTGCTGCTCTCCCCTCTGGCACTTTTGCCTCCGGACCATTGGAACCACATGCAACGGGACCGCTGCTGGATCCTGATGGTGACTATCCCTGCTTTACACAATTCTTGCCTCTTTCTATCTTTTCTACCGCCTGCCTTCCCTTCCCCATCACTCTAAATCATCCGTCCTTCCCTTCCCCATCTTCCTGATTAAGGTTTGTAATAAACTGGTTGGACCAACATTTGAACCGTTGTTTCTTAATCTCACGTCAGGTATACATATATCAAAGAACCTCCTGTCCCTCCTGTGAATTGGAGCGAAGACACTGACCAGGCAGGATCAGCAGGCAGCCACTATATCAGTCACGCTGGTCTTTCATACTAATCCTAACCATGAGTTCTAACATGGCTTATGGGCTTATTTGCTCTCTGCAAAGCTCTACCCATTCATGCTACTCTTAGGTAATGGGCAACTTCTTGTCATCTCAGCCTGGTAGCATTCCAGTTACCTAAGTTACCTTATTTGGCTGTGGGGTCCCAGTGCGATAGCAGAAAGATCTCTAGCTCCTCCTGTTCTCTTTCATGAGTACAGGCTATGGTACATCTGCTTTAGATGGGCACACAGTGGCTCTGATTTCCCAGGAAAACACTTAAAAGCCTCCGTCATACTGATGTCCACTCAACGCTTCTTTTTTTTTTAAACTGCATATACTTAAGGGAGTCCACTTTGAGCATATAAGCCTTGTTCATCACAAGATCTCTCCTGTACACATCACCCTGCACCTCTTTGCTTATCGGCTTGGACTGTGGATCTCTCATTTGATAGTGTTTTATCATTCCTGCCTTCCTAGTTCAAAGTTCTCCAAAACTAACTGGCCAGTTATCAAAGGTGTTTCATTGTGTGTATATATTTGTATTGCACGATTGGTGCTACATATCTCTTGGTTAGATTGTGCATTGTTTTCCCTGCTCTGTGTAAGATAGGAATAGAAGTAAGTTCCTGTGTCAATTTACACTGCAAAAATATACCTCATTCACCAAGCAGTATGGAATGCTTGTAATGTACAATTACAAATTAAATACAGTAGTTGTGTATTTTTGTGTTTTGAAAATTTTCCAGATTGCAACTGTTCCCATTTGTATAACCTTTTGCTCAGAGAAAACAAAAATAAAGCAAACAGACAACACAAGGAAGTTAGAATAGTTATCTGAAAGTGGAAACATCAGTTTGATTCTTTGTAATGTGGAGTAAGGGACCTATGAGTGAGTTACCTTCTATTTAATAATCCTTGATATTAGTGCAAGCAACGTAGCTGTGCTCTAACTGTGCTGCAGTCCTTGAAGCTTCCCCTTCCAGTCCCTTCCTTTTAGTGTATAACCCAAAGCTTGATCAAGTCAACAGAAAGATTCCCATTGACCTTGGTACAATTTTTGGGCCAACCATTAAAGAACAGATCAACCATTAAAGAACAGATAATACTGTACAGTCTTAGGTGACAGGCACAGATAGCTGCATTGGTGTTTGCATACAAATTAAGGAGCATCAGTACAGCAGAGTGGTCTGTCGGCCACTAATTATGTTTCCAGCTGTATCGGAGTATTCAACATTTTTGCATTTTTTCCCCTTCCACAACAAAATGAAAATCTGATTGGAAAACCTGTGCAAAGTTAACAGTGTCTCTATTGTAACCGCAATGCAAAATGGTGCGTTTTCTAGTATATGCTCACCATCTTGGAGATGATACTGAAGTGTTCAGTTGGAAGCCTAACATACAAGATGTGGCAAGTGCTAATATCTGTCTGTTTCAGTGATGGTACTTATGAACAGAATCAAATTAGTATATAGGAAGTACATATTGTGGTTGTACTTCTGTTTTGTTCAGAGTCCTTACTGCATTTCTACCATGGCTGTTTTAGAGATGCTACTTTATATCTCATTGAAAACAGTAAGACCTAAATACTGTAAAGTAAGCATGTCCATAAGTGTTCTCTTATATTTGTTAGTTATTAGCAATGTTTTTTTCTGTGTGTGTGTGTGTGTGTGTGTGTGTGTGACATTGTCTAGATGACTGTGGTTGCAGTTCTGTAGTTATTCAGATGATGTACTACTTAGCAAAGGCATCAGCTTATTTTGTAGCGTTCTGTTTTGTTTTTTTTAAAGTTCCCTTAGAATAGTTGCTTTCTCATTCAATGTTTTTTTCAGGAAAGCACAAAACAGTTGTTATTGATGCTTATGTTTTGTATAGTAATCTTTGTCTGGACACCTCCAACAATATTATCAAAATGTAATGATAATTCTTGTTAATTATAGGCAAAGAGAAGTCACCTATATGTGAGAGTTCACCAAGTGAGGGTATTAGATATTATTGTTGTTATAATAACAACAATTATTATTATTTTTTGAGGGTATTGGTATCATGACAAAACCTAGTTGAAGGGATACATTTATAAAGTCATTTTATGTTTGTAAATATTCCACATTTTTAATGATGTTTTATAGCCTATGGTTTCACTAGAACTCAATTACTACTAATATGTTTATAGAACTTTAATTGCTATATTGCTATGTGGGTTGCTCTGAAAGTAATGTCTCCTATTTATTTCTGTTGTAACAGTGACAAAGATCACAATGATGCTATTTAATAGAGGCTGCCATTTTATCTGCATGGAGGAATTCAATTCCGCACCTTTGCTTCATAAGCGGTTCCATGTCAGATGCCATTCTGTCAGACAGTAACAAAGTGTACCAGAACACTGGTGGGAAGGTTCAATCTCTACTGCCATACCACCAACATCTGCATCTGCCAAGATAATAAAACAGGAGGTGTTACTTTCAGAACAGACCAAGTATATCATGTTATGTATATATATGTATATTTATACACAATATATATATGTATATATAATACACACCAAACTCTCTTTACATAACTTATGGTTTTTATGGTTTGCTGTAACCACAGACAAAACCTGTTTGTCAGAAGGTGTACTTCATATGTCCAAGGTGTAGATTCATTTCAGGAAAGTGAATTACCTTACACATATGCAAATTAAGAAAAGCTTTTATCTTTATTTTCTGTGAGTTCTAGTTTAAAAAAAAAAAAAACCTGAACTTTATAGTCCATGTGTTTTACAAATGTTTTACATTTTGACACTTAATAGCTAAAGAGTTAACTAAATATTGACCAGAAAGCGTTGATGAAATAATGAAACTCAGAGTAGTTAGAGCCTTAGAAGGAAATTGAAAGACATTCCTGTTGGAAATTAATTGTTTTGTAGATACTTTACAAAAGTATGTGATAAGTATTTTATCTGTAACTTCTGTTGTTTATAGGGCAATCAGAAGAAAAATAAATGAAAATAGGGAGCTTGTTATCTACAATAAAAGTATTCAAACACAGTTGTTTACGAGAGATTATTATTGTCCTTCTCTTAATTTCTCTGTATTGCTTGCTTTGCACAGGAAGGAGTTACAGGAGCTTCAGAATCTTTACAAACAAAACACTGCACATATGGCACAGCAGGCTCAACTGATACAGCAGCTTCAGACTCTTAATACTGACACACAAAAAGTACTGAAGGAACAAGAAGATGTGCACACAACTGAAACAATATCATATCAGAAAGTATGTTTTATGATCACAAGGTTCATATTGCTATCTATCTGTACGGTATGAATAGTACAGTAAGGAATCAAAGCACTGTGTAATGGTGTGTCCTTTGGAACTCAGGGTCTTTATTTACCAAAATATGGTTGTCAGGGTTACAGGGTTTCTTGGTCTAATTACGTTCCAGCAGCTATGGTCTCTCCCTTATATTAAATTAATGATTTACTTATATGTGAACATATATAGAAGAAGAGAGAAGCACATCGGCTTCTCTATATAACTTTTCAGTTATCTGGGTTTTTTATCTTCTCTCCTAGAGGTTTCAGTTAGGGCTTTAAAACAGTCTCAAGAGTTAAATTTACTCTGCATAATAGCGGTTTTGCCAGTACAGCTTATTTAAGTTGAGGAAAGAGTTTATCCTTTCTTGTGAAAAATATTTTGCTAGTGTAAGTTATTTTTGTGTGGAAAATTGTTAGGTATATTGTCACTACTATACATATATATAGTATATATATATAGGCCTGTTCTATATATATATAGGCCTGTTCTAACCTAGGCTTAGCTCGCATTTAATGTGCCTGGAAAAAATCTGTTGTTTTTTTTTTTTTTTTAAATAAAAATATGCCACTAGAAAGTAAGCTCCTTAAATCAGAGCATAATAGATCTTCTAATTTGTTTGTCAAATTCAGTCAAGAGAAATCTGGAGTGGAAAAGTTTTTCCTTTACCATGACATCCTGTGATATACGTCTGACTAGTAAACTGTATAAAATATCAAACTTTATATAATTTCTTGAAAGGTACATGCAGTTCTCAAGTGGTAAGGTCTTCTGAGGTCACAAGGCATTTGGAAAACTTGACATTATAAAAATGATACAAATGCCTGTTTATAAATTGAATGAGAAAGGCAAATGGTTGCGGACAAATGTGTGTTCTGTTTGTTTTCTCTGTGTTATTAATATGCTGGCTGCAACAGCTAGATAAGGATGTGTTAGCTACTCCATAGACATTCACAAAGGAATATTTTCCAACTGTTCCAAATGGCATTGAGCCTATCAGCAGGTACACCCTATGATACAGCGTCCCTTACAGCAAGATCAATGACCTCTCTGTTAATGGTCAGATAGGCAGTATATGCTATAGCTGAGGCAGTGTGGCTGGCTGACATACTCCAAGTTCATCCTAACAGTCTGCCATTTAGGAACAGCTGCTCTTTGAACTGATGTCGATGTGTAGTATCAAGCAATAGGCTGAGTAAAGAAAATATCTTTCTGTTTAACTGAGATCAAGGTCATGAACTTGCACTGGATTATGTCTAAATCCACTGAGGACTACAGTTCTCTTCAAGTCAAGCTATAGTGGGCAACATATACATGTGAAGATCTGTAATCTGTTTTATCAAGTTACACTGACTTGATGTACAGTTACCTTTTCTTTAATTTATTTTAATACAGACTTTAAGGGTGCCACAATAACTCTTTTCTACAAGAGTTCTATAACTCTTTTATGTTATAACATCTATGGAAACAAATTGATATCTGTTTCATATTACAGCTATAGCTCTCATCCTCAAGGATAGGGAATATTTTTCTAAAATGCATAGCATCTGTTTTAGTGGTCCCACATACTCAGGGGACTTCATTCCTGTGCTGGATTTAATGAGACTCAATAGATTTGTCCTCACTGACAATTTCAAGGTGGAGATACTTCAATCAATACTAAGGATAATAAGACAAGAAGAGATTCTGAACTCCTTAGCTAGCTTATCACAGTTTTCTGGAATTTACAATTTAGGGCCTTTGTTTGTATAATGCAGTACTTTCTCTTGATCTGATACAACCTTAAGGTTCTTTGTTAATTGTGCTGATTAAAAATCTATTTGTGGAAAGCCCTTTTAGTGATATGGAAATATTATTTGTCATTAAATAGGAAATAATAATTAGTGCACTGAAACTTAGCTCCTTAAACAACAAATGGAGAATATTGTGGTTTTGGTAAAGTAGGTACACATAATGAAGAAAAGCATTGCTCAGTAGTAGATTTTTGGGATAATTAGGAAACATTAAGATTTTTCAGTTGTGAGGCATCATAAAAATTTGCATAAAGTGCACCGAAAGTAGATGGAAAGCATATAGCATCAGATGCATTTTCAGATGTTGTAGTTAATTTTGTGCCTGCAGTTGACTTTGCCAGTCCTTTTCATGCTGTTAGTCTATGCAAATAGTTTGCTTTCCTTTAAGTCTAAGAAACTGCAGTCAGAATGTTGTTATTGGCTTTGCTAGCTTAAGGTTAAATTTCACCACTAACAGTTTTTCAGGACTGCAAGAACATTTAAGCATAGTTAAAAATCACATGTATGCACTTATTTTTATTCAAGTAGCATTGAATCCACAAAATAAAAACTAAAACCAAAAACATACATGAATATTAGTAATAACTGTTCTACAAGTTGGAACAAAATACATTTGTTCTCTCACACAGGATAAGAGCTGAGAGAAACGTAACTGTCAGGTCAAGCGTACAAAAGGTTACATCAGTGTAAAGAAAAAAACCTGTTAAAAGTGAAGAAATTCTGTATAGACTATAGATCTGTTGTGATGATGCTTAAACTCTGCACTCATTTCCTGCATTAACCAATTTGGTGTCCATTACAACTCTGCTGAATGTTCACTCCAGGCTATGTAGAGAAGATAGCTCACATTTCTGAGAGTGAAGTCTTATGATATGGAATATAATTTTTGTTGATTTAGGTCAGTTGCCCTGGCTGTATTCTCTCCCTTCCTCTTGTTCTCTGCAGCCTACTGGCCTTCAGAGGCAGGTTGAGAAGTACTGGAGAGCCAGCCTTGATGCTGTGCCAGCACTGCTTGTCAGTAGCCAAAATACTGGTGCGAAATTGACAGCACTGGACAGGCCTCTGGAGAAAGTGAGTTCTGTCCCAGGCAGACCTAGTGCAATCCAGTGAATGTTCTATGTGCAGTCTGGAGTGCCTCTTCAGTTTCATCCTTGAGCTCCTCCAGCTGGTTTCTGTCCTTACTCTTCTGGAATTCTCCTTGAGTAGTGTGGTCTAGTGATGTGACTTTCTGTGACAGTACTGTAGTAGCTTCCCTTATAGTATTACCATGTCTTAATCTAGACTTTTTTTTTCCATTTATTTCTTAACTACGTGTCCAGTACTACTGTAGGTTAGCATTCGTTTACTCAGGTCTCTGCAGTGATGTGCAGTATTTGAAGAGGTGAACATTTTGTTAAGCATTTCATGTAAGATATTTTATACCTTTTATATATTTATAGTGTTTTATTGTTTTATATAATTGTTATATCATTTTATATATTTGATTACTGTTGCATTTTTATAAGTGGCTGTATTCTAGTGTTTAGATCCTCTCAGGGGGTGTACTTCTGAAAGAAATCTCTTAGCTATCCTCACTTTCTGTACTTTAGTTGATATTACAGAAAAATGTGATATCAGTGTGTTAACTAAATAATTCTTGGATTAAATAGAACTGGAAAATGTGTTGCAGCTGTTAATTGTATTCGGTACACAAGACCAGTCTAAACCTAGTTTAAAATAAGTCCTGTAAACTTGCATAATGTGTTCATCGTTTCTGTCAACTGTTTCACAGTTTTTTTTACAACTGCACTGTGATTGTGGCTCATATAGTGTCTGGTAAGTTACATGGGTGAATTACCTAGTTTTATTTGCTTTTATTGGGATTTCTCAGCCTTCTTTGGCTTTACTTAAGTTGCTCTCATGCATACTTATTTATGTCAGTATTTTACCTCACCCTATCATCATCAGACTTAAATATTTTTATCAGTTGTGGGTATGCTTTGGAGTCATATCTTTTGGCTATCCTTGAATTTTTAGTTTTCATCTGGCACTTGCTGATTGGCAGACTCTAAGCACACCTGTTGTAATGAAGTCTGTTCTTTTAAGTAGCTCTTCAGATATGTTGCAAAAACTGCAAAAACTTTTTCTGGTAAAATCAGTCAAATTAGTGAAGGAAATTTTTAGGGTAGCTGTGAAATAGGGAATACTTTGTTTTTTGGTGGTATTTTTTGTTTGCTTTTTTGTTTGTTTTCTGTTTGTTTGGGGTTTTTTTGTAGTTCAGCTGAGTTACTCTTCCTGACTGATAAGTAAAGCTGCTGTGTCATTTAGACTGAATTTATTACAGTGTACTGGTTTTAGGTACTTTTAATATTTATTTGCATCTGTGTACTTTCACGAATAACTGGCAGTGTTGCTTTGTCAAAGAAATGAGTACTCTAAGGCATTAGAAAGAAATGCTCAAAATACACTCTGCAGCGTTTTTTTTGCAGAACAAAGTCTTGTGTCAGTGGCTGTTGCCATTTTTCTATGGTGTATACTTATAAGGAAGGACTTTAAATCTTTTCTTTCTGTCCTGTAAATATAAATATTTTTATCTCTTCTCTTGGGGAGTGAACAATTTTCTCACCAAACTTCACATCTTATTAACAATCATTTGAGGTGTAACCACTCACTTTTTTGAAGTCTGTGTTTCACTCTTTTCTGTGAAGATTACTAGTTCTGATATAAATAATTTATAGCATTTTTGTCTTTCTTTTGTTTTTTTTTTCTAGTCAGTATTCTCTTTCCGGTCCTCTAATTTTTTACACATTGTCACTTCTACGCATGAATTTTTGTTTTGTTTTTTTTTTATGGTTGCCCTGTTTGACCATAGTATTCAATTTTGTATGTTCAAGAATGCACTTATTGCTATGTGGCTGTGATGTTTTTTCTAAACTAGTTGCAAAATGAGCAGAAAATACCTGCATAATCCCATGCCAAACTTTAAGCATGTATTAAATCCACAAAACAGTGATCGCAGCCATAAATGAAAAGACTAGGAGCCAGGCTGAAAGTTGGACTCTTATCTCTGAGCAGTAGATAAAACTATTTATTTTTATTTAATTTTAATTTTGAAATTTCCTGATGTTAAACACTTTCTGTTTAGTCTTACTCCTTTAAGCTAGTGCATTGATGTTATTTGAAAAAATGCATCTAACTCAGTGTAAAAAGGGTAATTCTATGAATGTGCACATCTGTTTTAGCTAGTCTTATGCTTCAAATATCTGTGGCTATTGTTGTTTTCAAGGCAGGGAAAGTTGGAAAAGTTTATGCAAGTAAAAAGATACACTGTTAGTCTTGTCCTGACGCATACTTACTACCAAAATTATGCATTAGCTACATTAGAGGATGTGGCTGCCAGCTAAAAAAAAAGCATCATATTTTTGATGTTCTCCATTCATCTTACTAGGATGCTACCTTTCAGATACTATAATTATGACCACTTAAGTGCTGCTAGTCATAAAACCAGCAAATTGTCATTTCAGTATGATCTAGCTAATAAGCTTATATAGCTATAGCTGGAAGTAACTGTGTTTTGATGTTCCATACATTTGGAAAGACATTATCTAAAAATGCATGTTTTTAATAAATGAACCATTTATTTTCCTGTGAAATACTTACTGATTTCCACAATCAATTGCCTAATCTTGAACTTCAGTTTCCAGAGATGATGGATCTTAAATATATAAGAAAAATTCAGTAGGGATAGAAATTTCAATGTAAAATTCCATTTTTTTAAGGCTGAATAGTCAGTGAAAATATCAGTGTATCTGGACATAGAATTAATTTTGCCTAGGAGACATGATTTCTAATCTGTTTTGGGAATAGGCAAGATGTAATTACTTTGTCCTTTGGGAGTCATTAGGAGTAGAAGATGATAGGAAGAAGGAAAGGAATGAGGTTCATTGTTTCCAAGCCTCCTACAGAGCGATAGGTAGACAGTTTCCAAATCTAATTGATTCTTTTTCCAAAGGCTTTAAATTCTACGCAATGTAAGCTGACAACAAAGTGTATCATTTAAGTAAAGGTAACAAGACAAAGACCAAAATGAAGAGTAATGTTTTTAGAAGTAAAACAACTGCCGATAAAAAATACTGATAGACTCCATGTTTCTGATTTTAATATTTAATCAGTTTCTTTTGGGTGGAATGGCAGAAATGGGCCTTCCAAACTGCTAGCTGCAAAAGTGCATGCCTTGCACAGATTATTTCATGGTAGAATAAATAAAGGGGAATTGTTTATTTGGAGAAAAAGAGCTTTCAAAGAAATGAAGAACTACCATGAAAAAAGTGAGGAATGTATGTTTGAGTAATAAACCTACATACTTTCCTTCACTATCCAAACTGCTGTTTATTCAGCTACAGGTTTATTTTTCAAGTTGTTTTTTTTTTTTTTTCTTTAATAAAAATGTGATTTTGTTTTTAAGGCCTCATATCTTTATATTAAAAATGTGAAAGCAGAGGGGTGGAATAGTTGTTTTCTTATTCTCATGAAATTAAGTTACTCTTGTAAGCTACATGGCACATAGTACTTGTTATTACTTAGGTGTAGTTCTAAAATTTGTTAGTGCATATGGAATCTCCTATAAAGTAACTGCAGAATATTTGCAGTATTCTGGTTTCATCAAGAATAGTTGAACAGCCACAAGGATAAGAACTTCTAATAGCATTTTTGGGTTTTATAGCCTGTACAAAAAAATTCTCCCAGAAAAATTATTTAAACAAATATTTTTCGGCTCATACAAAATTCTGCGAACATTAGTGGATTCAATATATTGCTATCCAACAGATATTAAAAATGTATATTTTTTAAATATTAAAATATTCTAGACAACAGAAGGATGTTATTTGTATTCTCAATCCTTTAATGTCATTCCCAGGAAAGATGCTTCATTTTTTTCCCAACTTCCTTTAAGAGTCATTAAGTGATATTTTTTTCTCCCTACATTTTATATAACATATTAAATATGTATATATATATATCTCTTGATTTTTACGTACCTATTTTTGTTACTAAATGCCATTAAAAAGCACTTGAAACTGGTAATATACTGATGTGATTTGTATATATCTGGAAAAACTTGTTTGAAACGTTTGTTACAATCACTGTTTTCCAGTGTTTAGAGCATGCTATGATGCACATGGACATGAAAAAAGAAATGATTGTCCAAAGAGAAGGTGATCTTTGTGTCCAAGATACTTAAATTATACTCCCTCTCCTCCTGTTCTCATGCATTTACATTTCTGCCTTCACTGATGTTAATGCCCTTTTTTTTTTTTTTTTCTTTCCCCTCCCCTCTTACAGCTTTATAATGAATTGACTCTGTGTTTTGAAACTTTAAAAACAAATGAAATTCAGCTGCAGCAAAGGTATGCCTCTCTTCAGGATCAGTTACTTGGAAAAGATCAGAAGATTTGTCAGTTACAGGAACAACTTCAGCAGGCTCACAATGCTTTAAATATGTTCCATCAGAATTCTTCTCGTGACTTACAGGTGAGACCACTTCTGGAATAACGCAGGTTATTTCTGCGTGTTTTAAATTAAGCTTCTGGACAAAGCAATTTCATAGGAAATAGCAGAGGGTTTGTTTGTTTGTTTGTTTTTTAAGGAAAAGATGTGCTATTGTGCCTCTGCAGTAATGTGATTTTCTGCTTTTGCTAACAGGGTATTTTGCAAGTTAATTGTATCTGCCCTAGGAAGAAACCTGAGTAACAGTGTCTGTATTCAACCAAACTCTTATTTTTATGCTCTAACAAAGCTATGAAATACACCAAAAATAAAAATAAAACCAAAATAGTTTTATTCCTGGGAAAAAGAAAAAAAAAAAAAGTGAGATTTTTTGCATTTTCTCTGTGAAAATGAAGTGTATGGGTCTTCATGTCTTGTGTTGTTCCTGACCATGGAAATAAATTTTAGATTATAAAGAAAGTATTATGGTAGAAAGAAAGATTTGTTTAAAAATCTCTAAGGGTTAGTGTACCATTTGGAACTATTATAATAAATCTTTCACTAATATGCTTCCAGCTTTGTAATTTGCTAGATCTTACACTTGTACTTGACATTTTCCAAAGGCCATTTTATGACTTAAGAAGAATCAGCATTGCCAGCAATACTGGGGAAGTGATTGTCTTTCTGTAGGCAGCACCCCTGAGACCACACCTTGAGTAACCTGTTCAGTTTTGCCCCCTCATTACTAGAAAGATATTGAGTTGCAGCAGTGTGGTCAGAGAAGAGCACTGAAGCTGGTGAAGGGACTAGAAAACAAGAGTTATGGGGAGCAGCTGATGGAATTGGGGTTGTTCAATCTGGAGGAGGATGAGGAGAGTTCATCACTCTGTTAGGCGAGCCAGAGAGGAGGTTGCAGCAAGGAGGGTGTTCGTCTCTTTATTCAGGTGACTAGAGAAAATTTATTCAGGAGTGAGAAAATGGCCCCAGATTGCATGAGGGAAAGGTTTAGATTGGACATTGGGAAGAATTTCTTCATGGGAAAGGTGAGTTTGAGTTTTGGAACTAGTTGCCCAGGGAAGTGGTAGTTACCATCCCTGGAAGTTGTTCAGTAGACACGTGAACATAACACTTAGGGACCTGATTTGGCAGTGTTAGCCTGATGGTTGGACTTCATCGCCTTGAAGATCTTTTCCAACCTAAATGATTCTGTGCCTTGATGATTCTGTGCAAAGCTTTGATGTTGAATCACAATGATATTGAATCTCTTTTGCTTGATTTCTTCCTTTTTTTATTTTTTTTTTTTTATGAAATATACTTACATATTTTAATTTACTTTGTTTTTGGGAGAACAGGGAAACTAGTGAAGGTGATAGATTTGTTAAATGCAAAACTTAGCTTGGATAGGTAATGTAGGTTTGTAACCAAGGATTGTGATCATGAACACAAAAAAGCTTAGATTATAAAAAAGCATACTGTTTAATTCTTAGAAATTTGTGTTAGTAACAATATGCTATAAGGCAAAAGAATATGATATCTTCCCTGGATTTGTTCTTAATGGTCATTCTAGAGTTATTATTCTAATTTTATCCAAAGTATGAATTGTTCAAGATTCCTTACCTTAAGATTCTTAACCTCTTTTTTATAGGATTTTTAAACTTCCTCCTTAATTAGTTGATGATTTTTGTTTTTGTTGATGATAAAATGGATAAAGTGGAAGTCTTTCTTGTGTTCACATTTTGGTACATCCTTAACTTTTTTTTGTTTCTTTTAGAATGCTTTTGCAGATATTTTCTTGAAACTTTATAAATATAACTGATCTGAAGAAGTTTTAGCAGTTTGTCATTTTTCTAACTTGGATATTGCCTCAAAGTTAATTACACAATCATACTGTGTCCCAAGTGGATCTGGTGTAAATCTTCGGCATTAGCTTTAGTCCGTATTATCTTGAAAAGTTTAGTAATATTAGCAAATTTTATTGCTATCAGGGATCTTGTTTACTTCCTTAAAGAACTTCAGGAAATTTCTGAGTAATGAAGAATATTCTATAGGCTAGTAACAGCTTACAGTCATCAGCTCTACTTTACATTTCATTTCCTTTAGATGTTTTAAATTAGTCAAATCTAGTGTGTGTTGTTACTGTGAGCTTTGTTGATTTACTCTGTGCGTCCTTGTAGTGGCATCTGAACTTGAAGTATGTTGACTAGTGTGGGCTGTGTGTAAATTAGAATCCAGATATGGAGCATTCCTAACTAACTTAGTGGTGAATATGAATTAGGTGTTTTTTGCTTGTCTGTCCTCTTGGCTCTGTGGTATGTTTTCATTTGGATCATGTATCAGCATTTAGACCCTGTGGCGCTCTCCCTGATCCCAGCGTGTTTGAAACAGTGTACTTGTCATTATCATTTAGAGAAACTGCACCAAAAATTCGCTCCTGTAAGTGAATGTAGGTTCAGTCTGTCCGTCTGCAGAAACAGTTGAGCATTTCTGTGATGTCTCACAAGCTCAGTCAGATACTTACCAGTGGTAAGAAAAGGAGACATTTGTAGAATCGTTTAAATTGGAAGGATTCGTTAAAGATCATCTCGTCCAGTCCACCCTGCCATGGGCAGCATTGCCACCCAGAAGACCAGATTGCTTCATTCAACCTGGACTTCATCACCTCCAGGGATAGGGCATCCGCAGCTTCTCTGGGCAGCCTATTCCAGTACCTCATCACCCGTGTAGTGAAAATTTTCTTCTTTGTATCTAATCTAAACTTCCCCCTTTTAGCTTAAAACACCTTGTCCTGTCACTATCAGACTGTGTAAAAAGTTTGTCTCCATCTTTCTTGTAAGCTCCCCTTTACAACTGAAGGACAGAGAGACAGAGAGGTTTCCCTGTGGCCTTCTCTTCTGCAGGCTGAACAATCCCAACTGCTTCAGCATTTCTTTATAGATGCTCTGGCTCTTTCTTTCTGTCTTTTTTTTTTTTTTTTTTTTTTTCCCCCTTCTCTGTACCTGCTATGATGAGAAGTAGATGTGCTTAGATAGTAAGCTAAATGTAGTGTACAAACCTTCATTTTTTCAGTAGATCAATCCAGGCTGGGATGGAACAAATGATTAGTGTTACAAAAGCTGCATCATCATATGGGGAAATGATGCATAATAGCTAACCATGGTTACTAAACAATATATGTTTAACATACTTAATGTTTTGTCTTCATTAACATTCGTTCATTCCTCTATAACAAATATTCCAAATTGTGTTCTGACTGAAAGGCATGAGTATGCCTTTCTTAAAAGTGTCATAATATTCCTTGTTGACTGCATGTTGATGACAGCCAAGTATTGTAGTAGTAATAAAATTACTAACTCTACTATTTTGCTTATATGTTGGAAAGATAGTGACTATTGTGTAGTTACACAGCTGTAGTTTCTGCAAGGGAAAAAAGTTATTATCTATCATTAATTCTGGGACCTGTTAGATTTAGCAGACCTCCCAGCTGCTGTCTCTTGATTGCAGCATCAATGGAACAGGGTGAATTTGGAGTTGAGGTTTCTTTAACAAGAAACTAAAATAATTTATGCATCTACCAACTGTTCTTTTTACTGTTTTTTGGGAACAGTTCTTCTAAAATGAAGTTGGAAAGTTGGATTAAATTGCAGTTATATTTCTGTCATAAAGTACTGATTGTTTGAGCATGTTGAGATTAGTGGCTTGCTGAACATGATTTTGAATGTGCTGTCTTTGTCAGAAGCACTAGTACACCTTCATCAGATTTTCACTAACCAAGAAGGTTATTGATCAGTGTTATGTAAGAAAGCTCTTTTTTTTCCTTCCCCCCCCCCCCCCCCCGTATATGTAGTTTACAATTTAGTGTGGAAAAAAATAGGTGTTATATTATCAGACTTACAATCCAGACTATCTCAGTTCCCATTTATTAAGGGTAATAATTACTGTATTTTTATGAGTATTTCAGTAATTTCAGTTTATTAAGCATATATCACACATACTGATTTTGATTGAAATGGTAAAAAGAAAAAAATAAATTTGACCAATTCTCTTTTATTTTAGCTGTTGTCTATTTTGCCTAGCATGCTTAGTATTGCAGTATGAATATTTTGAGGATTAATTTTCTATTTCTTCCTACTGATGCAGTATATCGGGAGGATAATATTTGAAGTATGTTGCTGTAAATTTTGTTTTATAAATTTTAAACATGTTAGTTACCAAAACAAATTTGTAACAAAATGCTTACACTTGCTTAGATTTACTTTATCTTTTTAATTTATCTGCATCAAAAGTTTGTCTTTCACCTCCTATGGGACAGAGGTTTTCATAAAATATCTTCCAGTTTTTGGAACTATTCATTTCATTGTAAAAGTACTGAAGTTGATCACAAAGATCATAAAATGCAGTTTTTTAATCAACTAACAAGTATTACAGAGTATTGCCAGTAGATAAAAGAGGTGATTCTTACCCTGTGCTCAGCCCTAGTGAGGCTGCACTTGGGGTGCTGTGTCCTATTCTGGCCCCCAGTGTGTGAGAGACCTGGACATACCAGAAACAGTCCAGGGCTACCAAGATGAAAATAGAACCCGAGCACCTCTCCTCTGAGGAGAAGATGAGAGAGCTGGGGCTGTTCAGCCTGGAGAAGAGGAGGCTCAAGGAGCATCTTGTCAGTGTATAAATACATGAAGAGAGCGTGTAGAGAAGATGGAGCCAGGCTCTTTTCAGTGGTGCCCAGTGCTAGGAGAAGAGTGAGTGGGCACAAACTGCAGCATAAGATTTTCTGACTTGAGCATCAGGAAGCGCTTCTTAACTGTGTGTGCAGTACAGCTCTGTCTCATGTTGCCCGGAGAGACTGGATTCTTACTTCTAGGCGATTTTTGTGGACATGGTCCTAGCTAACCTGCTGAGGATGGCTCTGCTGGCTCAAGGGTTGGACCAGATGACTAAGATTTTTGAATGGTTGTACTCTTTCAAGTCGCAAACTGTCAGTTCCTTGGAGATTAGCCTTATGAGTCAAGATTTATAATAATGGAAGAAGATTACAGATTGCAAAGTTAAATTTGGTCCATATTTAAATATTTTTTTCAGGATTTATACTACGTAACTGTAAATAAATGTTGAGAAACATGTCTTTTTCAGTAGTAGCAAGTTATTTTAATTTCTGGCTATATTTCTATAGGAATTTTGATACAGTGGCTTACAGCTAAGCACTTTTTTAAAAGTACTATAAATGTGTCTCTGATTCTTTGTCATGGAATAGACTCATAGGATGTCTTGGGTTGGAGGAGACCTTAAAGATAATCTATTTCCAAACCCTGGCCATAATCAAAGAAGTAATAGCAATTTTGTTAGTTTAGAAACACTTTTTTTTTTTTTATATACCAATGTCTTATGAAACCATACTCAAACTGTCTTGTATACATGTGTTTTAAACAAAGTAGAGGGCAGAAAATACAGATCTTTACTGAAATCATATTATTTTCAGAGAAACCTTTTGTATTCGAACTGCACCACTCTGGGGTAATAAAGTGGCATACAAAGGTTTCTGTCCTCAGAAAAGCTGTGTGGAGTTATAATTGTCTAATAAAGTCTGTGAAGTCATTGTTGCTACTGGGATCACAGTATACTAGCATTGATCACCATAAACTGCAATTTCAGTTACAGTTGGGTGTGTTTTACTATGACAATTTGGGACTCCACCTGCGATGTTGTAGGTCTGCCAGGATGCAGACATGTATCATCTATAAAACAGGGAATAGCGGCTTTGTTCAGCTTTTGAAATGATTTTCTTTTAAAAGGAAAGAAATAC